>BQKN01057668.1:0-18719 GCA_022839385.1 Asparagus kiusianus | reverse complement strand
AAGAAAGATATGAGAGAATCAATTTTAGAATTTGAAATATTATATGACTTAATAACCTTTAAATCTGGATTCATTAGTAATCAAAAAGACTTTTTTCTTACTAGAAAAGCACATAGCTAGGTTAATATGCAAATATTGTAAAATTACATCGGGAGAGAGTGTAACTACACAACATAGGTTGATGGTTCTAGATATGTCTATCAAGGAGTGTAATAGAAAAACTAACATCAATAAGGGACTAAGAACTAAATAGTGAAACTTAAAAGGTGAAAATTTAGTGCATTTTAAAAATAAGATAATAAATAAAGATATATTGAATATGAATTATTATAATGCTTCAATTATTAAATAATAATATTCATTCAGTAGTAGACAAGTGTCCTAAATTAACTGCCTAATTAAGTTAGCTCATCACTTCGAGATAACCAAAAATCCCTAGCTTAGACGACTCGAAGGGACGACATCTCGCATGGCTAGCTTAAAAGGCAGTACACATCAACTTCCTCAACAGATCGACTCCACAAACGACCTACACAACCATCTATTCACCCGACATCTCACGAAGCCGACTCAAAAGGCGCTAATTTTTGGCCCTCTACTAGACGAGTAGAAAGGCGACGACATACCTCAGCCCCCCTTGTGACAGCTGGCCGCCATCACATCAAATTCATGGTTAAAATTATTATTTCTCTGCTCTTTAAGATCTTTATAACACTTTGGACCACGTCGGCACGACGTGCTTCCTGTCACTTCACATTAAAAGCCGAAGTGACTCTGGCCACTGGGAAGCTGACACCTGTAAAGCAAAACTGACTCAACCGCCAACCCATACTCGGTCGAAGTTACCAAATTACCACTCTACTATTACTATAAATAAGAGGACTATTCTAAGCACAAAGGTAAGTAATTTTTTCATGCTCCAAAAGCTTAAGACCTTCTACAGTTTATTTTTTTTTGTACTCAAACAATTTACTAACTTGATCGTTGGAGGAACAACCAAAGAGCCCAACTTCGCCCTCTTACGAGTTCTTATATGTGCAGGGAAGAACAGCTTGCTCCGGAACTAGAGATTTGGAGGAGTTAGAGGACTCTCCACAACCTAACCCCCCTCTTAATTAGTTTGGTTGTTAGCATCAACCAGAATAATGAGATTAATATTATGTAGAATAGCATGTCTTCGTGCACTATGAAGATGGCTAAAGATATACTAGGATAATCTAAATGTTATAGATTAGATAGTAAGGAGAGTTGGTGGTAGAGTGAGGATGTGCAAAGGCGATCAAAAAGAAGAAAATATTATATAAAGAGTGTCAAAATTGTAAGAGAAAGGAAATCTTAAAGAAATATAAGCTAGCGAGGAAGGAAATAAAATGAGCAATTAATGAAACTAAATACAAGGCTTATGATAATTTCTATAAGAAGGTAGATCTAAGGAGGGAGAGAAACATATACGTAAGCTTACTAAGATTAGAGAAAGGAAGAGTAGGGATTTGAATAATATTAGCCAAACCCAAACCCTAGCGCCTCAAAACCTTCTCGATCTACCGATGGAACCCTAGCTCCCCCTCGAAGCCTGAGGTCTAGAGTTACGCCGTTGACCTCAACGACTACAGGCCCATGATCCTCGACACCCTCATCCAAATCAAGAATGAGTTAGTATTGTTTGTTTACCCTTTCACCCACTCGTTGGCCTATGGCGACGTCATTTACCCTTTCGCCACCCTCTTGATTCCGTTTCATGAGGAGCCGAGCAGGGTTCAGGCCTTGCCACCACCGGCACCGAAAGTGATCCTACCTTCGGTGAAAAGGGGTGATGGAGGTGGGTCTGGTAAGAAATGGGTCTTTTTCAGAATTGGGATTGGTGCTAGTTTTGTGGTGTTATGTGAAGTTTTGGGTTGGTACTATTTCTGCTGTTTTAGGCTTCATGGCCGACCGCTGCTCGATGAAATGCCCGTTCAATGAACAAAGAAGGCAGACGTCTCTACGTCCGACAAGTATGGAGCCATATCGGGTAAGGCTTCGACGAGCCCTTTTATGTCAGGCGAGATTCGTGGGTTTGTCGAGGCTCTGGTGATGTACAGGTTCTCAGACTTAGAGAAGGTGATCGAGTTCTTCGTAGGATCAAAGGCTCAGTGTATCGAGCGGTGGTCAATGGGGACGATGCTGCAATCAAGAGAATCAATGGGGATGTGTCGAACAAGATCAAGACCTTGAAGAGGATCAACCATTCGAATGTCGCCAGGCTTTCGGGTTTCCGCGTTCATGAAGGCAACACCTACCTCGTCTATGAGTTTGTAGAGAATGGAGCTCTATCTGATTAGCTTCACCATGGGAAGGACTCATTGATCGCGTGCTCAATTGGAAGCAAAGAGTTAGGGTGGCTTATGATGTTGCGGATGGACTTAATTACCTTCATAACTACACTGATCCTGGGCTTATGATGTTGCGGATGGCTTATGATGTTGCATCACTCATTTAATAATATTTGTATATTGAATTAGTATTGGAACTTCAGTGTTGTAATTGTTTGTTTTAATAATATGTTTTCTATTTTTTATACAATTATTTTTACCTTTGAATGGATATTTTTGTGTTCATATTATGTTTTCTTAAATAATTTATGTGATACATATGAATGTGATTGAATATGAAAGAAAAAACCTAAATGGTATGTGAAATAGATTTTTATATATTTTAAAAAAAATTAAAAACATCCTAGATGGAATTTTCGTCTAGGATACCCATCCTAGATGGAAAGTTTTTTCGTCTAGGATGGGTATCCTAGACGAAAATTCTGTCTAGGATATCCAAAACATCCCAGATGGAATTTCCATCTAGGATACTCATCCTAAATGGAAATTCCGTCTAGGATTATCCTGGACGGTTTTGAAATTTCTGCTAGAATAATTTGTCTAGGATGTATTCTAGATAGAATTTCTATCTAGAATACTACATCCTAGATGGAAACTTCCTAGACGTGCATCCTAGATGGAATTCTGTCTATGATAATCATCTTAGATGGAAATATGATTTTTCTAGACGAAATTTTCCATCTAGGATGCCTCATTTTTACTAGTGATAGATATAGAAAAGCTTATGATAGAATGCCTAGAGAGGTAATATGTCGGGTTGTAGAAACAAACTACGTATCTAATATATATATATATTGATATGATTAAAGATATGTATGACAGACTAACAACTAGAGTAAGAACTAATGAAGGAGAGACAAATATTTCCTATTACCATACGTTTACACCAAGGATAAGCCTTAAATCCTTATCTTGAAAGCATATGATAGAACAAAAACAGAATATGGAGTGCACTTTTCGTAAAACTAAAAATAGAAAAAAGCCTACAGTACATATTGATGGTCAAGATATATCTAAAAATAACTATTTTCGCTATTTGGGATCAATCATTTGACACAATGATGAGATTAAGGATAATGTTGTTAATCGAATTAAATCGGGATGATTGAAATAAAGGAGTGTTTTAGAAGTCCTATGTGATCGTAGAATATCAATAAAGAGTAAAGGAAAAATTCAATAGGTTGGTTATAAGACCAACAATACTTTATGGGTGAAATTGTTAGGTAATGAAAAAATAACATGGTTATAAGACCAATAAAATTTTATGGGTTAAAGTGTTAGGTAATTAAAAAACAACATGTACTAAAAGTAAATGTAGCAGAAATGAGAATGTTGTGAAGGTTTTGTGAGTATACACTAAAAATAAGATAAGAAATGAGTGTATTCATAGTAAATTATAGGTTGTTCCTATTGAGGATAAAATAATAGAGAATTGATTAAGATGGCTTAGTCATATGTATAATAAAGTCCTCTTGGTGCACTAGTTAGGAAAAATGATAGTACACTAGTTAGGAAAAATGATAGTATTATAGTTATTGGGGCTAGAAGATCTAGAAGTAGACCTAAAAGGACTTGGTTAGAAGCAATTAAGAATGATATGATTATGTTCAACTTAACAGAGAAGATTTTCCATAATAAAATAGAATGGAAGAATATGATTCTTATAATTGACCCCAAATATTTAGAATAAAGGTTTTGATGTTATTGTTGTTCTTGATTATTTGTTATTCTGGTTATGCTCTCATAGTTTGCTATGACTATTTTAATTAACGTTGCAATAATTTTTGTAGCTCTAATAGTTCTCACTTTACTACTGTGGTTCACTAATCATTGTGCTCCATCACTAATGTTGTCGTTCTTGTTGCTAATTTTGCCACTTATGTTGTTGTTGTTATTGCTTCTACTGAAGAGAAAAAACTTAGATAGGATTAATTTTAATAGATAGTTAAATCAATATGGGTTAAGTTTAGTGGGAAAACTTACACTAGCATATTTAAATTTATTTAAACAAATTTTATTAGTTATTTTATAATTTTTGGGATCTTTTGGGTTATAAATACAATATAAACTTATTGGTATAGTACAATTTAAAACATAGCTCTTTTACATGAAAACATAGATCAAAATTGTTGGATCTGAGATGCAAGCCTAGAGGGAGGGAGGGTGAAGAGGGTTGTTGATATTTTTTGCTAAAAATACAAAATATGTAGCAACAAAGATAAAATAAAAATTAACAATAATTAATCACGTATAACAACTAACTAGGAACACACAAGATTTTATAAAGGTTTAGGTAATAATCCTACTCCATTCTTCCTTCTCGCGAATGATCTTCCTCATTATCTTGTAATAGCTTTTGATGTTCTTCTTTGGGCGTCATCTTCTCAGCAATGGCGATTCTCAATGATAGTACCTAATTTCTAAAGGAATCATAGGTTCACATCCATAAACCAAGGAAAATGGCGTCGAGCCAGTGAGAGTGTGGACTGTTGTTTGATAGGCCCATACACACTTCTGAGTTTCTCATCCTTATCTCATTTGTTGGAGGAGATGAACCTCTTCAGAAGTTTAATTATAATTTTGTTGAAGGTTTTAGCTAGACCATTAGCAGCTAGATTGTATGGTATAGAAACCACATCTTAAATTCTAAACTTGTTACAAAATTTGAAGAACGATCGACTGGTGAATTGAGAACCGTTGTTGTGAATGGTTCATCTAGGAATGACAAATCGATAGATTACGTGATGTCTCAAGAATTTCATCACCTAAGATGTCTTAACTTTTTTGAGTGGAACAACTACGATCTATTTGGAGAAGTAATATGTAATGACCAAGACGAATCAATGGTCTTTAGAGGACAATGGACTGATCGGCCTAATGATGTCCATGCTCCATGCTTCGAATGGCCATGAAGTAACTGTCAGATGTAACTCCTCCGAAGATTGATGTAGGAAATCGGCGTGGACTTTATACCCACGATATCATTTAGCATATGCTACTGCATCTGCTATTATTGTTGGCTAATAGTAACCTAGACGTCAAAGTCGGTCCTAACATTTAGGACCTAGTTGATGAAATCCACATGCACCGTCATAGGCTTACTTTAATGCTCCTTGAGCTTCACTTAGTTATAAGAATCAGAGCAACATACCATCAAAAGACCATCGGTATAACGTCTACGTAGCAGAATCATAGAAGAAGCGTGAAACCTTGTTTGAATAGAGATTGCTTGCTTTGGACTATTAGGTAGTATCCCGTGCAAGATGTAGTCGATGATTGGGAACCACCAATCATTATCTTCAAAATGTGGCTACAAGGGATGCCAAAGCATCCGCATAAGTGTTCTTGAGGTGAGCTACATAGTTAATGTAGAAACCTTCAAAGGATTGAGCCAGCTTTTTTGTCGCTTTGTAGTAGGGTATGAGTTCGATGTGGCAAACCTCATATTTTCCTTTGGTCTGATTCACGATTAGCTTGGAATCACCATGGGCTTCAATATATTTGACACCCATGTCTTGAGTGAGTTGTAGGCTGATTACAAGGGCATTGTACTCAGCTATATTGTTAGAGCATGACTCGTGAGTAGGTCTGAGAAAGAACATGTCCTTGGGGATCAATTAACACTACCCCCACTCCTGCGACAATTGCTCATTTATGGTTGTATCGTGATGTGTCGTTTAAGTACAGTTGCCATATCTGATGGTCTATAGTAATATTTGATTCAAAGGCTTCATTCGGGATGTCTTCATAGAGTTTAGACTCGTGGATGGGATAGTCTGCCAGAAAGTCAGCTATTGCTTAACCCTTGATTGCTTTCTATAGCACGAACGTCATGTCGTATTATGAGAGCAGTATTGCCTATTTTGCTAACCTAAATTTTAGTAATCCGGGTTTTTTCATGAGTATCCGTAGGGGATTAACTCTTGAAATGACATGGATGTATTGACCAATGAGATAGTGTCATATTTTTTGAATTGCGATGACCAATGCTAAATATTTCTTTTTGACAGGATTGTAGCGATGCTCAGCACCAATCATAGTCCATCTGAGGTAACAAATTCCTTACTTGTGGCCATTATCATTCTTCTAAGAAAGGAGTGCTCCAAGATAGTGGTACATTACTCTAACATAGATCATGAGTTGTTTACTTGATACAGGTGCAGCTAGAACCCGTAACTTTGTGAGATAACCTTGATCTCATTGAAAGCTTCTTGGCAAGTGTTGTCCCAAATGAATAAAATACCTTTCTTTATGAGTTTTGAAATGGTTGACATTTCCAAAGCAAGTTGGTGATAAATTTGCGGACATAGGCTAATCGTCCTTGTAAAACTCTAAGTTCTTTGAGATTCCTTAGAGGTGGCATCTCTTGGATGGCTTTTACTTTTTCAAAGTTGACATGTATTCCTTTGGATATTACAATAAATCCTAAAAATTTGGCTGATGATACCTCTACAAAATTTGGTTAGGTTCATCTTGAGATGATGTTTGAAATTTGGTTGGCATCTCTTAGATGGCTTTCACTTTTTCAGGGTCAACATGTATTCTTTTAAATGTTATAATAAATCTTAGAAATTTGGTTGGGTTCATCTTGAGCTGATGTTTTCGCATAATTTCGAACATCATTCTCAAATCACCAATGTGATCTTGTTTATGACAACTTTTGATTGCGAGGCTGTCGATGTAGCACTCCATTGTTTTACATAGATGTTCATGAAAGATTGTTTTCATGGTGCATTAATAAGTAGCTCCAGCATTCTTCAGACCGAAGGGCATTACTATATAGCAGAATACTCCTAAGGTTATTCTGAAGGCTGTGTGCTTTTGATCGTCTAGATGCATTTTGATTTGATTGTATCCAGAAAACTCATCCATGATTAACATCCTCTCAAACCCGCACATATTGTCAACCATGATATTCGTGATAGGAAGAGGAAATTTATTTTTTAGACAAGCAAGGTTGAGATCCCAAAAATCAATGTAGATTCGAATCTTCTCGCTCTTCTTCGTCACTACCATGATGTTGTCTAGCCAATTGGGATGTTGTTCTTCATGGATGAACCAACACTCAATGTGTTTACGACTTTTCTTCTTGATCTGTTACATTAACTTAGGACAAAAATGTCGTTGTTGTTGCTTTATCGATTTAACGCTAGGGTTAATGTTAAGGCGATGCACAACCATGTTAGGGTCTAGATCCAACATGTTTTTGTAGTTCCAGATGGAGACATCAATGTATTCTTGAAGGAGAACTATGAGTTCTTCTTCTTTAGTGGGTGACAGAGTTTCGCTGATGAAGATGAGTTTGGGGTTGATTTCATTGCCTATGTCTATTTGAACAACTTTATCTTTAGTGGGTGGTTCTCTGGCTTCGAAACGTGACTCCCATTACTTCTCAAGTTGATTTGCCCATGAATCATTCTTCAGGATCTTTGAATACTTTGTATTCATTGAGATCAATGGTTAGGTCGTATGAGACTATGTTGGCTATGAATTTACCGCGCAAGACTCCAAGGCTGACGTCAAAATTCCAATTGGACATGTCTAAAGAACTACTTAGAAAGTCATCAGATGCTAGTCCTATTTGTGTCTTAGCTTCGAAAGAAATGTAACTGAGTCCTAGTTTAGTTCAACTGTAATAATAAAATTTTTTACCTTCTGGTGTAAAGAAGATCAAAGGGAATCTTAGTCCTCTATTGAAGTTCAACCATTATTTTTCAATTAGGTTGTATCTCATTTTTACTATAATATGCTGAGATTGCTGGCTATATCGGAAGAATTCTGGTGCTCCTTTAGCTTCTTCATCGGAGTTTGATAAGTAAAGTTGTGTCTCAACTTTTTCAAAGATGATTGGATTCAAAGCATTTCCTTTTGGTAGAACCATGAAAGTGGCATTCTCCGAGTTGTCTAATTGCTTGTGAGCAGAGTATGACTCGCTTATCAGCACATGCAATGCTAATTCCGAAGCTAGCCTAGCCATCATATTTATGGATCTTGAGTTTTCAGACCCAAAGGCTAAAGAGTAGTCATAAGAAAACTCTTCTTCTTTAAAGATCTAATCGCCTTGATCTTCGACGGATTGGTCGATACAGAGGTCTACTAAGGTAATTACAAGTAAATCTATCTCTCAGATTAAATTATCGACGATATCTAGCTCAACACCTACTTCATTACTGCTATCCACGTTATTAGGGAGGACAATCGCGATCGTATGATTTTCATAATACAAGAGAGAGTCGGTAAAGTAATTTTCCACCCCCTTAAAAACATATTTTACAACCTTGATTCTTTGTTGGACCCCTATCTATTAATGTATTTACTGATGAAGTGTTTAAGGGAGAAGCATGTTGCAATGGATCTAAGGTCGTCTGAGGAGAAGGTTGTATGGTGTCTCGACATCGATAACATAGCAAGTCAAATCTGTTTTTAAATTTTTAATCTGACACTTAAGTCGGATCTTTCCAAGGGACCGTACCATTGGAGTTGAAGCCAAGTATGATTGAAGAAGTCTTTGAGATCTTGTAGAGGGAGATTTTCAAAAGTTCAAGAGCCTCCATGGAATTATGCTTAATGCGGAGCCTGGATCGATGTGAATTATCTCAACCCTCGATGACCCTATATACCCAATATAGTAAATGGTTCAATTGTGATGTTGATTTTTGACAAGCATATCCTCCAGAGTGAAGGTGATGTAAGCTGTCTGCTATTGGTATTGATAGCATTGCTTGTGACCTTCATCTTGAAGAGGTTCAGTCATGTGGGCAAGGAGCGCCTCTAAGTCATTCATGGCTTCTTTTAAAGCTTCTCTCGTGTCCTTAGACAAATGTGAAAGTTTGAATAAGGGTTATACGAGCTAGAATATTGGCCAGTTGAGCCATGATGTCATATTTGAATAGGACATTATGTTGTAAGGCCTTATCGAACCAAGTCTCCTCTTGCTTGTCTAGTTCATGTTGTTTGGACGTTCCTGGCTGATTGTAATCCCTTATGTAATCTTTGAAAGATCTGATTCCTATCATGGCCACTTTCTCTCCCTTTGAGTCGGTGAGTGAAGTGAAGTGTAGAGATTCCTCTTCGATAATTGTGAAGGTGGCGTTGCAAGTCTTCATTTTACGCTTGTTCTTGGACTTCTGAAAAGTCCAATCCTCATCTTGAAGAAGGTCAAGATGTACCTACATTATTTCACCTCTCGCTGTTAGAATAGGGACAACGCTATTTTGATCTTTAATTTCTAGCATGGAGCCAAATTGGAGAGTCACCATGTTGGCATTGACTTTCTTATGCTCAGGTTTGAACTTAAAGATCCCTGATTCGATGAATGTCCATATCTTATCCTTGAGGATGTAGTAGTTCTTCGTCATGTGCTTTAACATTTTGTGTAAAGGCAATTGGGTTCATCAGTCTTTTCGACCTCTTTAGAGTGTTGAGCTTCTGGGAGCTTCAAACGATTCTATTTGTCAAGTACATGGAATATAGCGACTGTATGTTCGTCCTTGAATAAATAACTACGCTGAAAGTTCTTCCTTGGCTCTCTTTGTTATTTATTGTTAGAATTCTGGACTCCAACTGTGAAAGTCTCTTTAGCTTTTAGTAGTGTTATTTTTCCCTATTTGCCTTTGTTTCCCTTGAAGTTGGTGCGAAGCTTGAACTTATAAAATTGCTAGAGGAATTTTGATTCTAAATCTGCCTAAGATTTGATTGAATTGGGCAGATTTTCAAACCAATCAAAGGCTACCGTCTAGAGGGTGCCAATGAATAGATGTGCCTTAATGGAAATGTTACCTACCACATTTTCAGTTTGCTGATGGAAGTAGTAGATATGCTGGTTCGAAGAACCTTTTCCATCAAACGCATGTAACGTAGGTGACTTAAACTTCATCAGGTAGGAAACCGTGTCCCACTCGATAGGATAAGATCGGATGGCCCTAACCTTCTTGAGCTCTGTTCATTGAGAAAGAACGTTGAGCTACTTTCGAATGTCCTCCAAGGCAGTCACTTCCTTATTTGGCTTTGAAGGTAGTGTTGCTTCTGATCTTGCGTGTTCAGAATTTGTATCGTCTTGGTGTTCTTGATCCTCATCACAGGGATTTTTACTGATTGATCTTTTCCCTTTTGAAGAACTTTGCTGAGATTGAGATATCAACAAGAGTTGTTTAATCATCTCTTCTAGACATGCAATCCACTCATCTGAGTCCTTCTTTTGAGCTGCCATTTGAGCGAGAATATCTTCTCGGTCTATCATATCTACCTTCCACCTTCATTCTTGACTTGAACTAGAGGTTATATTTGATGCTATGGCAAAGTTGCTGTCACTAGAAGTGGGTCGGCTCAGCTGAGATGAAGACTGTGATGTCTGCATTGGGATGGAATAGTAGTCAAAAGGAATCACCACTCTTATTCTTAGCCTGGTGTTGCGATACACACCATCAACTTCTTATAGTATGGATTTAATGCCAGGAGAGTACACTGGATTGGGTGGCTATCTGTACTTTCCTCGTCATCTTTGGAAGCTACACTTGTCATGTTGATAGTGAGTACTTGTGTTTTACCCCCTTCAAGAATGTCGTCATCGTCTAATCTAAACCTTTGAAGGCTCAAGAGCATGACCAAGATGGTTGAAGACTGATCCTTTGCATTAGCAACTCTTTTGAACTGCTAAGAACACTTCTCTGAGGGTCACACAATGCTGACATTGGAGAGCTCTCTTTAGAGTTATGAATTCTCTTAGATCAATATTAGTGCCAAATTTGCTGGTCTTGGCCTTGGAATGTGAATGTCGCTTACGACGATGCTAGCTAGAGTTTTATCCAACGAAATCATCAATGATGATATTATTCACTTGAGGGAATTTTGGTGAGGAGTTTACCTTATTCTTAGCTTCTATCGGGGAAGCATAGCGAGCATCACGAGATGCTTCCAATCGACGATCCTTGTGAGAAAGGATTCATTCTCTTCAGCTAGTCATCTAGATTAATCAATTATCCTGGTGAGAAAGGATTTGTTAATATCTTTGCATCCAAAGAAGAGTGTGTTTTCTTCCGAGAGATTGGAGATAATCAATCAGCAAAAGACCCATCGTCTTAGTCGGACCGTCAATGAAGAATAAGATCGACGCTCCACTAACACACATAAAAGAACCCTCAAGAAAAAATAAATTCTTCCTTCGATTCTTTCCATTGTAATCTAAGTTAATTACAATATTAAAGAACCTAAAATATAATGGCGACTCAGCTGGGGACTTCTTTCTTCTATGATGAGAACATTGTGTTGCACATCAACACTAAGATCCTCGGGTCTTTTGCTGAATCACTTGCTATCGAATTTAACCAAGCTAAGTTCGAGGAATTCATTTCCATGAATCGAACTTTATCCAAGGTGACTATTCGTAGTTGTTGTAGGATTCATCGTAGTGCGACTCTTAAGTCTAAATCGATCCCCGTGTGTGTAAAAGCAGCTTTCGCCAAAAACTATTGGAGCTTAGCTAAAAGCCAAACGAACTTTGCTAAGATTAAAAGTGAAGGTTAAGATCTTGTTTTATTTGTTGATCTCAGACATCAATCTGTAACTCCTTTAGGATTTCAATCTAAAGCATTTCGTGATGCTTGCTATGCTTACATGATAGAAGCTAAGAATGGAGATAACCCCTCTTTTAATTTCCCTTGAGGAATAATGTCATCACTAATGGTTCCGTTGGGTAAAAATTTGGCCAGCGTCATCATAAGCAACGTTCGTGCTCTAAGGCCAAAACAAGTAAAGTTGGCATCAAGATCAATATTGATCTAAGAGAATTTATATCTCTAAAGAGAGCTCACCAATGTTAGAATTGTGTGACCCTCAGATAAGTGGTCTCGACAATTCAAAAGAGTTGCTAATACAAAGCTATTCCTAAAAAGGAATTAGTTTTTAGCCGTGTTAGTCGAGGTCTACAATCTTCAGTGGTTTAGACTAAACAATGACGATGTGCTCAAAGGGGTAGAGGATAAGTAGTCACTATCAATATGACAAGTGTAACTTTCAAAGATGAGCAAGAAAGCGTAGATAGCTCAACTGATCTAGTGTATTCTCCTAGCATTGGATCCATACTACCAGAAGTTGATGGGATGTATTGTAACACCAAGTTAAAAAGAAGAGAGGTGATTCCTTTTGACTACTCTTCCATCCCAATGCGGACATCACAAACTTCATCTCGGGTGAACCAACCCACCTGTAGTGATGCCAACTTTGTCATAGCATCAAACATAACCCTAGTTGAAGACAAGAACGAAAGTGTGAGGCAGATATGATAGGCCGGGAAAATATTCTTGCTCAAATGGTAGGTCAAAAGAAGGACTTAGATGAGTGGATCGGACGTCTGGAAGTGATGGCTAAATAACTTCTGTTGGCATCTCAATCTCAACCAAGTTCTTTTAAAGGGAAAGGCTAATTAGCGAACATCCCCCAGAAGAAGATCAAAATCATCAAGACGTCATAGATTCTGGACATGCAAGATTAGAAGCAATGCTATTTTAGAAGCCAAACAAGGAAGCAAAGGCCTTGGAGGACATTCAGAAGCAGCTCATTGCCATGTCTTAATGAACTGAGCTCAAGAAGGTTGGAATTACCTAACCTTATCCCATCGAGTAGGACATGGTTCCCTATACGATGAAATTCAAGCCACTTACATTACATACTTTTGATCAACAAACTAAAAATATAGTGGGCAACGATGCCATTAAGACACGTCTGTTCAATGGCACCCTCAAGGGGGTAGCCTTTGATTGGTTCTAGAACTTGCCTAAAGGTTAAATCAAATCATGGGTAGATTTAGAATCAAAGTTTCTCTTGTAGTCCCATGAGGAGCAAGATGTTACTATGGATGAACTCCTTTCCAAGAAGCAAAGAGAAAGTGAGACGGTCAGAGAATATATCAAAACATACCACAATCTGACATTACGATATTGAGATATGCCTTTTTTGATGTTACTTTAAACTTGTTGACACTTTTGTGGCACGAATTGAAGCTCACATGGGTGCCATTATTTTCCACATATGGAAGGATTTGATAGAATAGGCTGAGATAGCAGAAAAATCATCAGAACATTTCAACAAGTTCGAGCATCGCACCAACTTCAAGGGCAATAAAGGAAAATAAGGGTAGACTTCACAACCAAAGGCTAAAGAGACTTTTAAAGTTGGGTTCATAATTCTAATAACAACTAGAAAAAGGAGCCAAGGAAGAACTTTCAGTGCATTTATTCATTCAAAGATGAACAAACAGTTGCCATCTTCCATGTGCTCAACTAAGAGAATAGTCTGAAGTTCCTAGAAGCTCGACGCCACAAAGAAGTTGGAATGATTGATGACTCCAACTATTACCTTTATCATAGACTATTGTGACATCCAACGAAGAACTACTACATCCTCAAGGATAAGATCCAGATGTTTGTCGAATTAGAAATTCTCAAGCTTAAACCGAAGCAAAAAAAAAGCCACCGGTAACATGGTGATTCTCCAATTTCGTTCCATGCCAAAAATCCACGCTCAAAACGACATTGTCCTCATTCCTAGTATGAGAATAGAGGTGGTAAATTATGACTTTCAAAACCAGCAAAGCCAGGGCTTGATCCTTCTCACTATGGTGAGAGGCAAAATTATATGGGTACATCCTGACCTTCTCCAGGATGAGAACTGGACTCTTTAGAAGTCTAAAAATAAATGTAAGATGAAGACTTACAATGCCATCTCTATAATCATAGAAGAAGAATCTCTGCATATCACTTCACTCATTGATTCAGAGGAAGAAAAAGTGGCCATGACAGGAACGAGGGCCGGCAAAGATTACTTAAGGGATTATTATCAGCTTGGAGCATCTAATCAACTAGAACCACCCAAGAAAGAGGAGACTCAGTTTGACAAGGCCTTACAACATCCTCCAAGTGATCCTAAGGCTCTTTTCAGATATAACATCATGGGTGCTCAACTGGCAAAAATTCTAGCTCATATAACCTTATTCAAACTTTTACGTTTGTCAAAGGACACGAGAGAAGCTTTGAAAGAAGCTCTGAATAACATTGAGTCATTTCTTGTCCACATGATTGAAACTCCTCAAGATGAAGTACACGAGTAATGCTATTAATTCCAATAGCAGACGCCTTGCATCACCTTCACTCTGGAAGATATGCTTGTCATCATCACAATCGACCCCTTTATTGTACTGGATATATAGGGTCGTCAAGGGTTGAGAGAATTCACATCGATCCAGGCTTCACACTGAGCATAATTCCATGAAGGCTCTTGAATTTTTTGGGAATCCTCCTTCACAATCTGTCAAAAACATCTGCAACCATACTCGGTTTCAACTCTAGCAGTAGCCCGTCTCTTAGAAAGATTTGACTCAAGTGTCAAATTGAAAATTTGAAGACGGAAGTGACTTGCTATATCATCGACATCAAGACATCTTACAAACTTCTCCTCGGATGACCTTGGATCCATTCCAACATGCTCATACATTCAACACTTCATCAATGTTTCAATAGGAGGGTTCAACAAAGAGTCTAAGCTTAAAAGTATTCTTTTAAGGGCGTCGAGAATTACTTCATTGACTCTGTCTTGTATGATAAAAATCATAAAATTGAGATTATCTTTCCTAATGAAGAAGATGGTGGTAATAAAGTAGATGTGGAGCTTGATCCCATTGATGATTTAATCTGGGAGATATATCCACTTGTAATTACCCTATAAGATCTTTATATTGATCAGGTTGCCAAAGAGTGGGGTAATTGAATCTATAATGAAGAAGATTTTTCTTATGACTACTCTTGCACTCTGAGTCTGAAAATTTAGGAGTCAAAATTTTGATGGCTATGCTAGCTTTAGAACTGGCATTGCATATGCTGATAAGTGAGTTGTTCTCCATTCACAAGCAACTAGACAATTGGAGGATGCCACTTTCATGGTCTTACCCAAAGGGAACACCTGAATCCAATCACCTTTGAAAAAGTTGAGACACGACCTTAGTTATCACACTCCGATAAATACACTAAAGGACACTAGAATTCTCCTAATGGAGCTAGGAGTCTCAGCAGATTATGGTAAAAATGGGATACAACCTAATTGTAAAATAATGGTTGAATTTTAATAGAGGACTAAGAATCCCTTTGATCCCCTTTACACTGAAAGGTGAAGTTTTTTATTATTACAATCAAACCAAACAAGGACTCAGTTACATTCCTCCCGAAGCCGAACTACAAATAAGACCAGTATCTGACTTTCTAAGTAGTTTTTTAGACACGTCTAATTAGGATTCTAGCATTAGCCTTGGAGTCTTGCGTAATAAATTCACAGCTAATAGGTCTCGTACGATATAACGATGGAACTCAATGAATTTGAAGTACTCGAAAATCCTAAATATGATTTATGGGTAAAGCAACTTGAGAAGCAATGGGAGTCATGTTTCAAGGATAGCAAACTAGCCACTAAGGATAAAGTGGTTCAAATCAATATAAGTGACAAAATCAACCTAAACCCATCTTCATCAGTGAAAATTTAGCATCCATTGAATAACACATAGTTCTTCTTCAAGAGTACATTGATGTCTTTTCTGGGAGCTATGAAGACATGCCGGGTCTAGATCCCAACATGGCTGTATATTGCATTAACATTAACCCTAGCGTTAAGCTGGTCAAGCAATAGCAACGATGCTTCCATCCTGAGTTGATGAAGCAAATCAAAAGGGAAATTCTCATACTCATTGAGTACGGGTTCATCTGTGAAGAACAACATCTTGATTGGTTAGCCAATATCATGATGGTGATGAAAGATTGGCAAGATCTGAATCTACATCGATTTTAGGATCACAATCTCACTTACCCAAAAGACAAATTTCCTCTCACTATTACGGATGCCCGGATTGACAATACGTACGAGTTTGAGGGGATATCATTCATGGATGAGTTTTCTGGATATAATCAAATCAAAATACATCCAGATGATCAAAAGCACACAGCCTTTAGAACACCTTTGGGGTTATTTCGTTATATAGTAATGCCCTTTGGTCTAAAAATGCTAGAGTAATTTATCAAAGCACTATGAACACGATCTTTCGCGAACACCTCACAATAAAAAGTCATCACAAATAGGACCACGTTGGTGATTTTTAGAACGGTTGATACGACATAATTATGTACCAAAATTACAAGTGCACAATTGATCAAGTTATAGTATAAAAAATATCGATCCCACGAGGAAGGTGATTTTAAGAGATTATTAGAATTGGTTCTTATGTTTTGTGCATGAAAATTAGAAATAAAGAATAAGTGTGATTATGGAGAGAGATGTGATGAGTGATTTTTGTGAATATATGCAAGAGATAATAAATTGAATTTTAGAGAAGAAAGAATCAAAGAATAAATGAAATCATAAGGCAAGAAAGAAGAATGAATAAAATCAAGAAATAAAACCAAAAAATGAAAAGAAAATTTAAGAAAGTCAAGATGGAGGATTCAAAAGAGGTAAGAAATCTAGAATATAATCCACTAGCTAATTTAATTTATAAAATACAAACTATTCTCTTTTTATCATAATTCAACTTAGATTTATTAAGCATAGACTATCAAACCATTTAAGGAAAGTATAACCTATTAAATTATCATCTAAGTCAAAATTACTATTCATGATAAGAACAACAATAAGATAATAATCCTAGAATTCATAAGCATAACCTATCAAACCATTTAAGATAAGTATAGATTATCAAATTCTTCTTCTACCGATTAGTTCTCTAGTTGATTATCCTAAACATGAACATTTTAAGTGAAAGAGAATAATTTGCATATTATAAAGGAAATTAAACTAGCATCATACAATTCTACGATTCCTACAAGAATTATTTTCACATCTTAAGAAATAAAAACAAGAAGAAAAAGAACTAATTACAAAATTAAAAAGAAAATAAAAATCTAAACTATGAACAAGAAATAAATCTAACTACAAAGAATTAAAATCTAAACTACAAAAATATATTACAAAAATTAAATGCAAGAAAATAAATCTACTCTACAAATTAAAGTGCAAAAAGAAATAAAAAGACAAGAAAATAAATCTACACTACAGGCATGAATTTAAATCTAACTAATAAGAAATAATAAAAAAATTACTAAAAAGAAATAAAAGAGAAAAGAAATACAAACCTTCAAATTGCTCTTCATCTCCATTCTCATCATTCAACAAAGAGGAGAAAAAAGAAATTTAAATTGGAGAAAATTTATTATTATTAATTGCAACTAAAGTTATAATTTTTAGAAGACCTTCTCAATTAAGAGTAGCCCTCCTTTCCAAATAGAGTTACAAATTTTTTCACCCCCTAACCCCTTACTCTCTACCCCTATTTATAGTAATCATCAATGAATATGAGCCATTGGATTTGTCTTGAGCCCCAAGCAAAGCAATCTCCACCTTTAAATTTGTTAGTGAAGAAATGGGTTGGAATTTCCATGTTTGCTTTTTGTTCTTCTCTAGCCCAACGTAGGAGGCCCATATGATTTTCAAAAACAAAATTTAAATCCAAGTTTGCAGCAGGTCTGTCCGCATAAGAGCTTCCTTGGTGTGATCTGTCTTTTCTTTTTGATGGGCTTTGGGCCTTGCTTCATAGAATTGATTTTGTGGGCTTTTGCTTCAATATCATGTACATTATGATGTGCTGGAGATCACACGTAGGAAAGGGATTTGCTTCATTTCTCTTTTTTTTCTTTTGGACCATCATTTGCTTGATGGGCTTCATGCTCTTTGGGCCTTGGCATTTCTTGGCTTCAATCCTTTTTCTTAGCTTGGGCTTTGGATAAATTGGAAATTAATTTTTCAATGGGCTTCTTTGCTTCTTTGCTTCATTTCTTCATTTAATCAATGAGTTTTTGTTGAGAGATGAGAGTTTGAGATTTATTATTCATTAACCTATAATTTAAAAGATAAAAACAATTATTAGTGGTGTATTTATTCATATAAAATAGATAATGAGGGTATAAAATTGCAATAAAATGTGATTATCAACGGTGTTCGAAATTTTATGAAGACACCAGCTCATGATTAATCCAGCCAAATCCTTCCTAGGGGTATCATCAGGTAAATTTCTAGAATTTATTGTAACATCCAAAGGAATACATGTCGACCCCAAAAATTAAAAGCCATCCAAGAGATGCCACTTTTAAGAAATCTCAAAGAACTTAGAGGTCTACAATGACAATTAGCCTATATCCATAGGTTTATAACCAACTTGTCTGGAAAATATCAACCATTTCAAAGACTCAAGAAGCTTTTAATAAGATCAAGGGATTGTTGGCCCTATGGTTTTGATGATGATTTGTCAAACAATTTATA
>BQKN01057667.1:52209-62746 GCA_022839385.1 Asparagus kiusianus | reverse complement strand
TCTGTTCTATGGGGCGGTCGACCGGCGCGGTCGACCGCCAAACTCTCTGGACTTTGGATTTGATTGCTGGATGGAGTGCGGTCTACCGGGCCGGTCGACCGCGATGGATCGCGGTCGACCGTGTCGGTCGACCGCCGAAGCGGTTTGGGCCTGGGTTCTGTTTCCAGACCCGTTTCGTTTGTGAGTTGTATATAAACCCTAAAGTCGTTTTTAGGATTAAGCTTTGACGATTTTAAGCTGCTGAAAGGGGATTTTGAGGGCTTCTATTGTTGGAGTCTATTGGAGAGATCTATTGGTCTTGTTTGAGGGTTTTGGGTAAGATTTGTAACCCTAATTTGTATTCTACTTTGATTTCATTAGTAAAGCTTCCCCTCCTTGCCCCGTGGACGTAGGCACATTACCGAACCACGTATATCTTGTGTTTTTGCTGTGATTGGTTGGCTTGTGTTCACTTGTAGTCTACTATTGTTCTTGTGTGTGCTTTTGATTTGTCTATTTGGGGCTTCTGCTGCGCACAACAAGTGGTATCAGAGCTCCGGGTTGGATTTGGGAGTTTATTCGAAGGATTCATTGTTGGGTTCTTGTTGGGAGAGTAGATCTACAATATGGGTGATACAAGCAAAGCTAGTTCAAGTACTACTAGTACATTGGGGTCAGCTTTGACAAAGGCGATCCAAAATTTGAGCATCAATAATACCAAATTTGATGTTCCAAAGTTCGACGGCAAGATCAACTTCGGTTTATAGAGGTGTCAAGTAATGGACGTCTTAGATGCACAAAATTTGGAGGAGACTCTTGAGTTTCAAGGAAACCCGAGGAGATTGAAGACAAGATTTGGAAGAAATGAATAGTAGGGCTTGTGGGGTGATTCGGTCATGCTTGACGCCGGATCTTATTTATGATGTGATGAACGAGACATCGGCAAAGAGATTGTGGGAAACGCTCAATGAAAAATATTTGACAAAGAGCATTGAGAACAGGCTTCATTTGAAGAAAATGTTCTACCAATTCAAGATGAAGAGAGGAGTTTCCATTCGAGAGCATGTTAACAACTTCACAAAACTAATTTCGGATATGGCCAATGTTGATATCATGGTGGAGGATGAAGACAAGGCGATGTTACTATTATGTTCATTGCCAGGTGATGAGTTTAGTACCTTTGTTCTCACTTTGATAAATGGGCGAACTACAGTTAGCTACAAGGAGGTGACCTCGGCATTGGTAAATTATAAGCTGAGGAAGAATGATGGTAAGCCCTCCGAGAAGGTATCGGGTGATGTATTAGCAGTTCGTGGCCGTAGTCCAAACCGTCAAAGGTTCAACCGCTCAAAATCAAAGAATAAGGGTGGCCATAAAAGTGTTGGTAGAAATCAATGTGCTTTTTGCAAAGAAGAAGGACATTAGAAGAATGAGTGCCCAAAGTTGAAGGACAGAGCCGGAAAGCAAAGAGGGAAAGCTGTACAAGCTTCAGAGGTGAATGTTGCTAAGGTTGTTGGCGACACTTCAGATTCGGATTCTTCCGGTTACTCTTGTCCCGCACTGCCGTCGGTTTGTTTTGTCGACTCTACAGAGTGGATGCTTGATTCGGGAGCTACATTTCACATCTGCCCTAAGAGGGATTGGCTTACCAACTTTAAGGAGTTGAAGAGAGGAGACGTGGTGCTTATGGGGAACGATCACGTTTGTCCTATTAGTGGGATTGGCTCAGTCAGAATCAGAATGCATGACGAGGTGATTAGGGAATTGAAAGAAGTGAGGTTCGTACCGTAGTTGACGAAGAATGTCATTTCTCTTGGGACTTTGGAGGCATCCGGCTATAGAGTGATATTAGAGGATGCTAGTTTGAAGGTTATGAAGGGATCCATGGTGGTGATGCGAGGTGTCAGGAAAAACAACCTATACTACTTGAAGGGTAAGACAGTTACAGGGGGTCTGGCTGCTTCTATCACCACGGAGAAGTATACTACCACACTATGGCACATGAGGCTTGGACACACAGGTGATAAGTCCCTACAGTCATTGGCAAAACAGGGGCTATTGAAAGGTGCAAAGACCTGCAAGATGGAGCTGTGTGAGCATTGCATACTTGGGAAGAATACTAAAGTGAAGTTTGGCACCGCAATTCACAACACCCAAGGTATATTAGACTACATTCACACAGATGTTTGGGGCCCTTCTAAGCACACATCGCTTGGTGGGAAAAATTATTTTGTCACTTTTATTGATGATTATTCCAGGAGGAATTGGGTATATACCATGAAGCATAAACATGAGGTCCTGGATATATTTGTGGAGTGGAAGAAGAAAGTGAAGCTGCAGACAGGTAGAAAGGTGAAGACTCTTCGTTCAGACAATGGTGGAGAGTACAAGAGTGATCCATTTCTGCAGTTTTGTCAGGATCACGGCATTAGAAGATACTTCACAGTTAGAGAGACACCGCAACAGAATGGGGTGGCAGAGAGGCTGAACCGTACTTTGCTGGAGAAGGTGCGATGTATGATGACACAGAGTGAATTATCTAGATCTTTTTGGGACGAGGCGTTGGTTTATTCGAGCCATCTCATCAACAGGTTGTCGTGCACTGCGATAGAGGGGAAGACTCCTTTGGAGCATTGGTCTGGCTCTGTGGCTAGTGATTATGAGACTCTTCGGATATTTGGGTGTCCAGCTTATTTCCATGTTAGTGATGGGAAGTTGAATCCGAGAGCGAGGAAGGCTATCTTTGTGGGATTTAGAGAAGGTGTAAAAGGCTTCAAATTATGGGATCCACAAGACAAGAAGATGATCATTAGCAGAGATGTCATATTTGATGAGGCGTACATGATGAAGCCTCGAGTTCCTCAGCAGGTGGAGGAAGATCAGACAGGAGGGATATCGCAGCAGGTGGAGGATGATGTGACTCCACTCACTCCAGTTGGCACTGTTCCCATTGAGACTCCTACAGAGGTGACACAGGAAGGAGATGAGATGACAGTCGGGTATTTGGAGGATACAGTGGATGGTGAGGCTCAGGAGCAGGGTCATGCTCAGGGGGTCCATTGCAGCAGATAGACCGAGGAGAGAGATTCGTCGGCCAGCTAGATATGATGATGTTATAGTGGCATATGCTTTATCGGTGGAGGTCGTTGATGATCTTATTCCTGCCACATTCAGGGAGGCAGAGTCCAGCCCTGATTCCATTAGGTAGAGGAATGCTATGGAGGAGGAGATGCAATCTCTTCAGAAGAACGACACTTGGGAACTTGCAAAGCTACCGAAGAGTAAGAAAGCTATTGGTTGCAAGTGGGTGTATGCTAAGAAGGAGGGATCTTCTATTGGGGACATTTAGTTCAAGGCCAGATTGGTTGCCAAGGGATATGCACAGCTTGAGGGAGTTGATTACAACGAGGTATTTTCACCCATTGTGAAGCATTCGTTTATTCGGATTCTATTTGCATTAGTGGCACAGCTGGACTTAGATTTGGTCCAAATGGACGTGAAGACGGCCTTTCTACATGGAGACTTAAATGAGGAGATCTACATGACACAACCTATGGGGTTTAAAGCTGTAGGAAGAGAAGATTTGGTGTGCAAATTGAAGAAATCTCTTTACGGACTGAAGCAATCACCGCGACAGTGGTACAAGAGATTTGATAGCTTTATGATTGGCCGAGGGTACACGAGGAGCCCTTATGACCCATATGTTTATATGCACAAGCTACAGGATGGTGAGCATATTTATTTGTTATTGTATGTTAATGATATGCCCATAGCTTCCAGAAACACTTCAGCTATTGGGAAATTAAAAAAGGAGCTGTCATCTGAATTTGAGATGAAGGACCTGAGAGAGGCTAAGAAGATATTGGGTATGGAGATTGAGCGAGACAGGGTGAAGGGGAGATTGAAGCTTACACAGAGGAGTTACTTGTAGAAGATGCTGAAGAAATTCAGTTTTGAGGGCAACACTAAGGTGGTGAGTACTCCATTAGCTCCCCACTTTAAGCTTTCAGCTTTGATGTCACCAGTTTCAGTGGAGGATCGGGACTACATGTCCAAAGTTCCATATGCTAGTGCAGTGGGTAGCTTGATGTATGTTATGGTGTGTACTAGGCCAGATTTATCACAGGCCGTGAGCATGGTATCTAGGTACATGCATAACCCCGGGAAGGGGCATTGAGAGGCCGTGAAGTGGATTCTACGGTATATTAAGGGTACTATGGATGTTGGGTTGATATTTGAGAAGAATGATGAGACAGGGCAGGATTGTATTAGCTACGTGGATTCAGACTATGCCGGAGATCTTGACAAGCGTCGGTCCACTACAGGTTATGTTTTTACATTGGCTAGTGCACCGGTATGTTGGAGATGCACTCTTCAGTCTACAGTGACGCTTTCTACTACGGAGGCGGAATATATGGCGGTGACTGAAGCAGTGAAGGGGGCTTTGTGGCTACATGGCTTGTTGGATGATTTGGGGATTGCACAGGAGATCATTCAGGTACATTGTGATAGTATGTCAGCTATCTATTTGGCGAAGAACCAAGTCTACCATGCACGCACGAAGCACATTGATATCAGATTTCACTTTGTACGTGACGTATTGGATGATGGTGATGTCACGTTGGAGAAGGTCCACACTAAGGACAATCCTGCTGATATGTTGACCAAAGTCGTACCATGTGTGAAGTTTGGTCATTGTTTAAAATTGTTGAATATTCTTCATTGTTGAGGTCGTTGGCAGCCATTTGGATGAATTACGTTCGGCTTGATTCCTTGGGCAAGAGGATACGTAGGCAGTCTTGCAGATGCAGCCGGTTGAGATTGATTGGGGGGGTGTTTTTGATGTCGGCTCAGTTTTGGCAAACGTTCGCCGAGGTGGAGATTTGTAGAATCAGCAGCAAGCTCAGGTTTTCAGACTGACAGGGTGGCGGTCGACCGGCCCGGTCGACCGCTTTCGTGCACATGGCTTACTAGGCGTCAGAATTAGTGGCGGTCGACCGGCCCGATCGACCGCAGAAGTTTCTGTTCTATGGGGCGGTCGACAAGCGCAGTCGACCGCCGAACTCTCTGGACTTTGGATTTGATTGCTAGATGGAGTGCGGTCGACCGGGCCGGTCGACCGCCGAAGCGGTTTGGGCCTGGGTTCTGTTTTCAGACCCGTTTCGTTTGTGAGTTGTATATAAACCCTAAACTCGTTTTTAGGGTTAAGCTTTGACGATTTTGAGCTGCTGAAAGGGGATTTTGAGGGCTTCTATTGTTGGAGTCTATTGGAGAGATCTATTGGTCTTGTTTGAGGGTTTTGGGTAAGATTTGTAATCCTAATTTGTATTCCCCTTTGATTTCATTAGTAAATCTTCCCCCTCCTTGTCCCGTGGACGTAGGCACATTGCCGAACCACGTATATCTTGTGTTCTTACTGTGATTGGTTGGCTTGTGTTCACTTGTAGTCTACTATTGTTCTTGTGTGTGCTTTTGATTTGTCTATTTGGGGCTTCCGCGGCGCACAACAGGAGGTTTATGTTATAATCATCCAAAGTTAATGGGGGCTTTATGCTATTTAGGCAAAAAAAAAAAAAAGAACGATAAAAAGAGTAAAGAGAATAACAAAAAACTTGTTAGAAACATTTCTTACCGCATGTGTAACCTTGATGCTTGACGGCGGTAACCGCACCCTTAGCTCTTCAATCAACACTAGAAGGAATAGAAGAAATTTGAGGCTCCATCGATATCATAGTATTGTATTCCGAAGACCGGAATGAGTCCTCATTAACTCCATTAATAAAAGTTTCCGTGAACTCTTCAAGCGTGTGATCAGCGAATTCATTTACACCTAGAGTGTAATTATAAACTCCACCATTGTTGAATTCTTCTATGTATTTCACATTATCCTTAAATATCTCAAATCTCGCCGCTTTTTCTACCTCATCTTTGTAAACACGTCCGTGCTCGGCCATCCACAGTTCATGTTTCCTCTTCATTGCAAAATCCAGAATGTTGTAGTCAGTCGCATTACATAATCTTGCGATAATGAGGAAATGGAAAAGAACATAACAACATGCAAAAGCCATTAAGGTTTTGGAGCATAATGAGGCTTAGTGTTGTACTAGTTTTCTTTGTGATGGTGGAATGAGCAATGTTAGGTGTGCTTATATATATAGCCAAGCTTGTCGAATGAATTGAAACGTTATGTCAAAGAAACAAAAAGAACAAAGAAGAATCCTATGGAGAGAGGTCCTCTAAAAAATCACATATATAGGGAGATAAATATCATACAGTGAGCTAAAGTATGCACTTATCTTGTCTGACAACAATATCGATGCGTACATCAATATCAACTATAAGAGCAATTAACACAGCTTATTTAGTGCATACATCACTATGAATGCTATGAATATATTCAGATATTAATGACTATCAGTTAGTGTTGTGCACTAATATATATGATACTGACCTATGTAGCACGGACACGGATCCGACACGGCCATCCGACACGCCGACATGAGGCAAATCCTAAAAAATACATAGGATACATGTGTTTGATACGTACGTGTGTCCGACACGGACACGATACGACACGGCTTCATGTTATGTGTGTCCGTGCTTCATAGATACTGACTACCTATAATCAGAAGTGATGTGTATATTAAGATTGATATTAGGCTAAATGTTCCACCCTATCTTGGCACATCATTTTCTAAAGCGGGCAGTCTTTTTTGTTTTTCCTTTGAAAATGGGCTAGAATAAATTATTTGAATCAGCACATGCAGATGAGAAAGACATTAATTATTAACAATTTATTGTTTAATTATTGTTGCTTTTTTCAGCTTTGTAAACCAACACATCTTTATTTAAACTAATATTTTATAGGTTCTGGAAGCGCCTTCTCTAACTGGATCATAGCAAATTGAAGCATCGGATTCTAGCAAATTAAATGATACAACAAGATGTGAGAGTATTTCGATATGGAAATAAACTACCGATAAAACAAAATTAGAAGCACATTTTTCGATATATAAAATCAATTCTTAATTATGCAAAATGGTGGACGACTTCTCAGAGTAGTTTTTGAGATGCATACAAACAAGGCTTTCGGTCTAGATGGCATGTCGCCATGGTAGTGATGTATGCAATGAGGTATGTTATTTTTCTTTTCCTCGAATTCTCTTAAAACGCCGGCCATAAATAATACACGTATCTATTCCTTTATACAAATAGGAGGATCAGAGATTCACTGTTCATGCTACAGTAATGCTACAGTAACATTTACTGTAGCATTATTGCTGTACCTAATAATTAATTGAAAATGTTACTGTAACACACGGGTATACTGTAACATTTAAAAGGTACTGTAGCAGAGCGGGATACTGTAGCACTTACAAAAATTCAAATCATGCCATATTAAAAAAAGCGGGATTACTGTAGCAAAAAAAAAATTTACCGTGCTTTGCACGGACCGCAAACTAGTTGTCTTGATTCAAAAATGTTGCAATCCTTAGGTTGTTTCAAATTATAGACCTATCAGTCTCTGTAATGTGATTTACAAGACTATTACGAAAGTAATGGCTAATGGGCTGAAGTCTATTCTTCCCGTAATTATTTCACCACAATAATGTTGGGGAATCCGAAACAATCAAATCGGACCTTTGCCCTTCCGTACCTTGTGTTGAAAGTAGGAAAATAGGAAAATTCACCTCAAATAAAGATCAAAAACTTGCAGGAATAATAAAGGAGACGAACACACAGATTTAACGAGGTTCGGCAACGTGCCTACGTCGTTGGGAGCCACACCACACAATTCCTTTATTGATTGAAGAAGAATTATAAGCTCTCAAACTAGGGTTTTATCTCTCTAAGATTCTCTCTCTTTTCTGCAGTCAAAAACTCTCTTTTTTCGTGCTCTATCAAACCCTAAAACGTTTGGGTATTTATATCAAACTCAGCCCAAACAGAATTCCTAAACAGTTTAGTAAACTGTCAAACAGCTTCGCTATTGATCGTGACGGTCGACCGCGCAGATATCGCGGTCGACCGCACACCAGTCGTGGGCGGCCGTATCAAACGACAGAGACTTAAATCGATTACAGGGTTGGCGCGACGACCGTCACGGTTGACCGCCTTCGGATCCAGCTCATCCTGATCTCCTGTGCACGTTCACGGTCGACCGCCGTAGACTCGCGGTCGACCGTGAATCTGTCTTGCTGTTTTTCTTCCTCGTTTTGATTCCAGTTTGGCTTCAACTTTGGGTCTATATTTTAGACCAACAATCTCCCACTTGGAGACCAAAGTGCCTTCGGTGAGTTCACCCGAACTCTTCCCTTCTTCGCATGTATCTTCTCCTCCCCAAAAAAAATTCTTTCTTCAATCAACAATATCCCGGCGATCTCGGCGATCCTCGTAGTGTGGCTCCGCCTTCGTCTTCTACTCGTGAAGGCTAACTGAAGTTGTGCACAACTCCAGTTTATCTATGGTGACTACCTTCGTTAACATGTCCGTCGGATTTTGACTCCCCAAAATCTTCATTAAATGTAACTTTCCGTCTTCAACTAGCGAGCGTATAAAATGGTATTTGACTCCTAAAAATCCAGATAAAGGTACCCGATTGGCAACTTCACTCAACTGTTCAGTTGACTCCCTCCCATTCAACTATCTTTATCTCTCCCTGAAGAAAGGATCCCTCTCTAGAAGAGAATGATAACCCCTCTTGGATTCTTTCACCAAAAAACTTTCTCTATGGAAAAACAAATCTTTATCCATTGGAGGGCGGCTCACTTTGCTCAACTCTGTTCTCTCCTCTTTTCCCCTCTACTACATGTCTTTCTTCAAATTACCTGTTTGTGTCACCAAAGCAATTGATAGAATAAGGAGAAACTTTCTATGGAGCGGATACCAACAATCATCTAGTTCTAAGTGTCTTGTCAATTGGGGTATTATCTGCAAAGCCAAGAAAGAGGGAGGGCTAGGAGTCATCGACAGTTCTTCCTTCAATGTTGCTCTCCTCTCAAAATGAATTTGGAAAAATATTAGACAATAATTCTTTTGTTAGTAAAGTGATCTTCTCATTGTACTCAAACGACAATTCTAACCCTATAGTTTATCCCCCTAGAGGCTCAGCTTCTAAATTCATCCATGATTTACACTCTATCAACCAGACTTTCTTTAGTCAAGCTAGATGGAATGTAGGGGAAGGTAAAACTTGCAGATTTTGGCACGATAAATGGATAGGTGCTAGCTCACTTAGCAGCCTATTAATCCCAAGAGCATTCCAGCTAGCCTTCTCTCATAGCTGTTCCACCCACTCTCAAGGATCCATGCATCATAATTCTTGGAATTTGCGTCCTATTCTCAAAAGAGGAATCACTCAGGAAGATAAAACAGAAATCCTAGCTCTCCTATCCCATCTGGAAAATCATTCAGTATAGTAGGAAGCTCATGTTGGATGCTTTGTTCATGAAAACGCAATTTGCCTTTGTGAATAGTCCCACATTGGAAAATGAGATGAATAGTATAGGGTATATAATGGTTCTCTTCTTATTGGGCTTTGAATAGTGTTTTGGGTTTTATAGGCTTTGCATATCTACCACACACACGCGTGCGCGCACGCATGCCACGCCTCGCCCACACGCGCACGCCACGCCGCACCGCACACGCACACATTTTTGCTTCTTAAGCTTTTATTTTTGCACGTTTTACATATTCTGTAACGGCTGCATGCGGGTAACTAAAGCAAAATTCGTGCGTAACGGTCCCTTGGATTCAGCGGGTAACTAAAGCAAATTTTTTTTATATTATTATATTCCTGTTTTGACAGCAGCTCAAGCCACGACAAGTTATGGTGGCAGCCTTTCCATTCTTTGGGAGTTTTTATAGTCAAATCATTTTATGCTATCACCATTTCAGGAGGTATCTTATCCCACCTTCATAACTTCATCTGGAAATCACCAATCCCTCTTAAGGTCAAAGTTTTTTTTCTGGATTGCCAGTAAGTATAAATTAAATACTAGAGACAATCTGGTTAAAAAAGGCTGGAATGGTGATCCAGCTACCCTCTATGTAACCAGGGCCATAGAATCTCATGACCATCTGTTCATCAACTGTGCATTTACCTCCATAGCATGGACCACTCTGCTCCCTCAAGTATCTATTGCTGGTCGGCCTCAAAACTTGGATTCATTGATCTCTTTCAAAAGGAACTCTCAGTTCAGTCAGGATCTCAAAATCATTTGGAAAGTCATGTTACCGTGCTTCTGCTGGTGGATCTGGAATAGCCACAATAAACTCATTTTTAATGACATTCAAGCAAATCCTCAACACATTGCCTCTAATGTTGCAAGGTACGTTTTATTCTGGATAGGAATAGCAGATAGTAGAGCTGTTATCAAACTCCATAAGGCAGCCATCAACCTGGGGATGAAGGAGATTGCCAAAGCTAATGCAGAGGATGATGTTGGAGACAACTTCTCATCATGAAATTGATATCAGGCTCTTTTCATCCTGTTCTTAGCCACAACTCATGTTGAACTAATCAATGTTTAGCATGTTAAACAACCTAAGAGCCATA
>BQKN01057667.1:40470-52199 GCA_022839385.1 Asparagus kiusianus | reverse complement strand
AAAAAAAGAAAGAAAACATAAGCACTAAATTCTCTATCATACTAACCTTAACCAAAGTTTTTCTTCACTACTCAGATCAGAGTTACAACAACTCAGTGGAAGATATCGGTCAGTTTTTGTTGGTCTCATCTTGTGTTAGTTTAATAGCTGATAACTCAGCAGATACACTTTTAGAATTGTGTTTTGTAATTTGTCTGTGGTTTTTGAATCGGGGATATGGGTAGAGTATCCTATCTCTATTGTAAAACTTCGCTAACAGGCTAATCATAGTCTGTGTGAACTTGTTATCTTTTAGCTTATATTAATATATGAACATGGTATCTCACCATGTTTCCTCTTTCAAAAAAAAAAAAATGGAGAATCTTCATAGTGACTGCTTGATGGAAAATTATTTTGTTTATAAAGAAAGTACCAGGTGATTTGTTCTTTTGTTTTTTAAAAGAAGTGATTTGTTCTTTTTAATCGACAAATGTGCAGTTATTCTTTTTTCTAATGTTTGTTGAAACTTTGTATAACTTGCTGATGTGAGAAAACTTCCTTCTATTCATGATGGTCGAGAGATGATGGTTCAACCAAATCAACGGAGACGAGGAGGATCTGTAGGAACGATGATGAAGATGGACCTTCACAACATGTTAGTTGCTCATCAAAACCACACACGCAACCGGAGAGCAAGCTCGTGCAAACTCAACTTCCTAAAAGTTGACGACGAACTTCCCAAGTAACCAGAGCGAGGCAAAGGATATTGAGATGATTTCTAGGTTGTATGTTCTCGATGTATGGATTATTTGTATTGACATTATTCAAATCATCAATATGGATAATCTGTAAACAAAAAATATTATATATTTAGTTTTATTGTGATATCTTGGTTTATGGAGATTATATGCGTTGCCATGACGTGTATACAATTGCTAGTTGTGGTGTTTTGATTTTTTTGCCGAGATGTATATGAAGTCATTTATTTATAAAATTTATATAAACTGATATGTCCATGAGGTGAAGTGGATATTTTATACGCACATGAGATAACTTATATACACAAGAGACGGGCTTAGAGATGAGCTTGTGTGTTTTTTGTGTTTCTGGGAAATATACAGGGCAAGTAGTCCCATTTACTATGCATGCACGTTTTTGTGCACATCCTACACATGCACCAGTCCCCTGCATAATGTTTCTGCAAAATTCACGAAACTAGCAGTCCCGTGAACTCTCAAGGGTGTGTTTCGTTGCTTCATTTAACCTTGGTTTGCTAATTTGGTAAATAATTTTCATAAAAGTCACTCAACCTCTCAAATATTGATATTAGTCAATCAATCAACCTCTCTAAACATTTTGCAAATTATCCTCTTAAATTTAAAACAAGTCCCCCAAAATTTTAATCATTTTCAATTTTCTCCCACAAATGTTCATATTTTGACTTTAGTCACTCAAATGGATTCATAAAACTTAAAATTAGTCTCTCGAATAATTAAAGATTTGGAATTACTCCCTTAAATGTTCATAACTAGTCCCTCAAATCTTTATAAATTTTGTATATTACTACCTTATATTTAAAATTAGTCTCTCAATTCGTTAAACATTTTAAAATTCCTCCCTCAAGTGGTCATATTTTGGAATTAGTCCCTCAAATGATGGATATTCTCACCCCACTTATATTTGGCAATATTTTTTATCTTATTTGGGTGGTAAGCACATCATGGTGATCACAATCATGGTATTTTCTATTTTTTAGTTTGAACCACACTAAAAAAAGAGGGAATCAATTCACAAATCAACTATTTTCTTGTCTTTTCAAATTGAACCAAACTAATAAAAGTGGTGGAAAGTAATCATGCCCCATGTTTTTTGACCAAACAAACATAAGAAACGCTCTTCTAAGAGCGTGAGGAAAACATCAAAAAGTAAAGGAAATTGTGTATTTTTAAAATGAAGGAAAGCAAGCAAACCGTAAAAAAAAGGTAAATTTCACAAAATCGCCAGAGCATCTCCAACAACTTCCCCATTTCTCACTTTGGAGAATTTAGTTCGGCTTTTGGTCCAACAGATTCCCCATCTCATTCCCCAAAATAGGGATGAATGAGAAAAAATAGGGAAGCTTCCCTAAATCTGCAGCATTCTCCAAATTTTTGGAGAAAAAAATGGATTCTTCAAAATGAGGAAGCTGTTGGAGTTGGTGTAAAAATTAGTTAGAGAATATGATTTTTGCTTACCCATTTTGAAGAAAATTTTAGACAAGCTGTTGGAGATGCCCTTAAGTTTGCTCGTGTTTAAGACAACCTCTTAGCCAATTCTAGTAGTTGCTAAATCGACTTACGTATCACTTGCTGTTGCGGTGTCTCTTCATCCTCTGCTCTGAGACCTGTTCAGATCACCTCTTTCAATTTCTTTAACTTTTTAATCTTTGAATCTCTTCAGAAAATCGAAGGCAAAGGTATTTAACATTGGAAGCGGGATTTTCTCAAAGAATGCGCATTTAGTACCGCCATTGACGTGCTCTCAGGATCCTAGGTCGTTCAGGTACTTATCTTGGAGACCCATTTTATGGGATGCTGAGTTTTCCTTTGCGAAGGCTTGTTATTGGTCTTTGCTAACTTGGGCAATTCGAGGACTTACGGTAGGGTATTTTCTTTTGGGCATTCTGACAAACAATTTAGGTGCTTGATGCAAAAAAAATTGTGGGTTGCTAATTTGCGTTAGTAGCTAAAGACTGCAGAAGAGAAAGAGAAGTTGAATTCTTGCACTTGATAATTGTCCCGCTCGTGGATTCGAGTATAAATTGTGTTGTCGAAATTGTTAAGAGGAGAGTTATCCATGGATAACAATAAAAACAGGGTTATTACTACGAAACCCTCCGACAACTTCATAATTAGCAAGCTTCTTAACATTATTTTTTCCATCCCTGTCGTTAAAAACTGTTAAAACCCATTTAATTTCTGCCTCTTTCTCTAAAATATCCTTATAATAATGCTGCTCTTCTTCCTCAATATTGCGACACCAACCTCCCCTTTCTTCACATCAAAGCCGAGTGACCACGACCATTAATGGAGAGAAAATTAGTAGACAGAATCTCGCCAAATCCTTTGACTTTACCCCCCTATTAGGTATCTGGGATTTATATAACACGCTTTCATTCACTACATTCTTCTTATTGTTAAGGTTATTAGTTAGAACTTGTGAAGAACATATCGGATAGTTTGCTATAGGACAACATGTAAAATTTTTCGCATATTTGAAGGTCATAGGTTCATGTGTCGCGACTTTGTTCCTGTTGAGATCGATCGTGTCTTGTATTCGGCTGCAAGCGCTCAGATAGTTTCTTATGGGAATTTAAGGGTGGAGTTTTTTGGTTTTCTATCATGCTCTGGAGTGAGAGAGGAACATAGGAAATGAGATCCTGAGAGATATGGTGAGAGGCTATAGGCAGTACTAAGGTTCAGTATCAGTTGATTCTCTCTTATAATGCTTGTAATCTCTTGGTTATAGTGGATCTTCAGACTGCTTCCCTCTGGATTGTAGGTTGATGGTTGACTGAACCTCTAGTTATCGGTTCTCCACTTCTCCTTCCTTGTTATAAGCATGTACCTTGTCCTCATCCTCTGTACTAATTACGTTCTTAAAGTGTGTCATTAGCATGTACACATAGATGACTTTCTAATGTTTTTAATTAATCCTAAGAAGTTGAATTGTTTCAAACTTTGAAACAATAAAGAGTCAATATTCCATGAGGCCCCGTTTGGCAAAGGGTTAAGGAAGAGGGATTAAGGAGAAGGGTTAACTTAGTTAACCCATCGTGAAGGGTTAAAAATATTCTTATTCCGTTTGGATTCGATAGTTAAGACAAGAGGATAAGTCTTTTGTGTTTGGCAAATGAAAAAGGGCTAAGGAGATTAATCTCATTATTTTTTTAAAAAATACCATTTTCGTCCTTAATGAAAATTTATAAATAATTTCCTCATTAAAATAAAAGGAGCTTGAATTTATGTAATGTTGGGAAGAAATATATGCCGAGAGCTTTATCTTGAAATATGGGAAGAAATTGGGATTCTCTCGAATCTTAGGATGAACATCTACGTCAGCCGTGAGAAGTTGGATATAATCTTGTTTCAAAGATAATATAACATTAAACACATTATTAAAATGCCTACTAAATCTTGTTTCAAAGATAATATAGCATTAAACACATTATTAAAATGCCTACTAATATTCTTTCTTGAAAGTTAAAATATCTCGGCTAATACTCGATTTGAGAGGGCATGCGAAATTCCGTATAAAAATATACATAGTTGTTCATTACAGCTTAAATATCTAATTGGCCTTAAAACATTCTTCTCAAGTAGAACATTTAATCAATACATCATAAAACATCGGCAATATGTTTTTTCAGAGGAATACATTCACAACTATACCAAGAGCACTCCTTGCCAACAAAAAGACTATCTTAGGGATTAGAGAACACCAATACAACCACTCATGCAAAGCCACCATCTAACAGCTATGCATTCTTCAAATAATACAGAAAAAAATATTTACTATTCCTACTTTCATGCCATCTTCGCCTTTGAAAGAGCCTTCTTTCGCTGCCCCAGCATGTAAGTATACTTGTGTGGGCTCCCTATGACAAGATGCGTTCCAACAAAAGAAGTTTAGCCATGACCAAAGAGGAAGTAACAATTTTCGTGTGATAAATATCGACACAGAATGTGATCAAAAGATTAGATACATACCTGGGACATAAATTCCAAGAGCAATGATAGCCGCATAGAAGTAATCAAAAGAGAAGTTCCACTTGTTTGGCATCCTAATACAGTATTTTTCAGAGGCCTGCCGTTACCAAAAACCAAAGGATGAAGCCATTCCCTCGTGATAGCAAATAGATGAAAGCCAATCTAAAATGAAACAGTTTTGGTACCGTGATGTAGGGCAGAGCTATATATATCATGCGACCTCACTTGTGATGCCAGAAGGGTATAAGATCAAAAAGGTGTTGTACCTGAAATTATATACTCACATTTAAATTACATGAACACATGGAAACAAGTAGGATTATGTCAAATGCAGCAAACAGGTACCTTAGCCATAAGAGCCAGGACGGTGCAGATCCGAACGCCTCCTTCAGTCCAAAGAAACTGTACCTAATTATCTGCATATAGAAAATTGATAATTTAAATTCTGCTACAATTTGCAATTAGAGGAATTTATTTTCCTGTTTGCTTTGTGTGGCTAGGCCCTAGTTGATGACAAAACTACCGCACTTTTAATACGAATGAAGCAGAAAACTCACTCATTGTGCTTGCAAACACATCCTTAAGCAGGCACACTCTTACTAGCCCTCGTCATTTAATCATTATAACTATCTTCGTCCTTTCCAAAATCCTTATATCTACTCTACATATTCACCAGCGAAAGTACTTTCAAATCCACCACTTATAGCATTTTAAGTCACACATTCTTCTATTGACTATACAATTGCTTAACAGTTATAGGCCAGTTCATGTAGCATTGCTCTCACTCGCTCTTCTCGTCTTATATTTCAAGGATGAGACATTTGAATAAAAAAAGAAAGATCACCATCCTCATATGTTCATCACTGACATTTGAATAAAAAAGAAAGAAAGATCACCATCCTCATATGTTCATCACTTCATCATCAAGTGTTGTGTTTTGCACTCTGTGATGCTTGTTACGCATTTCAAGCCATTGAATTTATCTTTCATCATGATATCATATATCATGGCAAGAATTTATATGCTTCTATATTTCTGTTTTACAACACAAACTTGATGGGTTCTTCATTTTCCTGTAGAGTGAACTCAAGTGCTCAAGTTCGTTCAAGCTTTATGTGTTTGAGCAATTATTAACACTTGTAATTCTATCAACCATAGATTAATTGGCAACAAGTTCCACTGAATTCTAAAGCCACAGTGATTCTGCTATTAGTCTAATATGACTGATGACTACCATGGGTCACGTTCAGCTTTCTAAAGATGTCTCTACTGCCACTGTAGATAGACAGAAGCCAATTCTAGAAAGGAAACACCATCTGTCAAATAAACTAAGCAGATGGAAATTATGCTCTATAACTATCACGAGGTTGCAAATTAATATAGACCACGGAACTCCTCATTAATCTTTTATGACTGTAACCCATCAATTTTAGCAGGTCTCCTACTTTCATGTTCCAAGAGAACATTGTTTCTAAAGCCTATACATTGTTTCATAACTTATTCATAGCAAAGGCCCCCGAATTACATTGAGATGCATGTCACTGATGAAAATTGTAGTTCAACTCACAAAATCCTGGTACACCAATGTTTCTTGAAAGTACATCCTAGTATTTTGAATCTTGGGAAAGGACCTAACAGGAAGCATGTAGGAAGCAATCAGCATTAATAGCTGCGACCCATCAAGATATTGACGATCTTGGTTTTTTTTAACCACAATTTTGGGATGCGTTGTCCAAACCCCAATCTGAGATTGCAATTCAGCACTTTTATTAGCCGAAACTTCAAACATTTGAACCCGACACTTAAATCATTTTATGTGGAAGGGATTGGATTAGAAGAGAATACAGAAAAAAGGAACAAACTTTTGGTTTTTATTCCAAACCAGTGACAAGTACTGAGTGATGAGAGGAACCTGACGGATACAAAATTTTGATTCTGTTGCAATTCATTTTTTTTTCAAGATTCGTTCCATCTCAAGGATCGCTTATGTACGTGAAAGCCATCGACAATGCGTTCCGTTCTCTCAATTTTTGTTGGAAAAACCAACGCCGATGTCTCTATCAGTCTCTTTGATCTTGTCTGGAGGAAAGCAATCACCGAATGGTGGAAGATAAGTAACGGCACAGTTATTCATATGAAAATTTATACACGAGCCTGATAAAAGTCAAAAAGGTGTTGATCACTGGAATCAGACCGTGGGCAAGTTAAACCTTTCAACTGGTTGTAAATTTATCAATGAGCTTGGTTGTTTTTAAATATTTTTTTGTGCATTAAATAGTGTTCCTCGGTGTTTAGTTGTAGATAGTACGTAAAAAAAATTTTAACTTATGCTACAATTGTAGATAGTATGTAAATACGTAAAAAAGAATTTCAACTTATGCTACAGTTGCTGGAGAGAACCGTACCTTTTTTGGGTTATATTTTCCTGAGGATTTTTTAAGAAACATATAAATGTTTGGTTTAGTAAGGTGCTCATGTTTATATTCTCCAATTAAGTTGTTGTTTGGGACTGTTTTGTAACGAAAGGTCGAGTCAACAAAAATATGGTAACACCACTACTATTTGCTCATAACTTTAACATCACTAGTACAGAATTAACCTAGACTTTAAGGTTTTTCTGCTTTTTCAAAAAAGAAGATCCATGTTCGCTGCTTGCGGTTATACTGATTTTGCAAGTTGTTTTGGTTATCTTTTTATATTTATTAGCTTAAGAGCTATAAAGCTGTTTCCAGCCTCGCAACTCAAGGAATCTCTTCTGTTTATTTCATGTATTTCCAGTGCATCTGTGCTTGTTCAGACAATTCATAAGCTGAATTGCTGTAAAGTTTTCCTCCTCTTTGGAATCATTTCTGCAGCAAGTTGTTATTGCCCTAGAATCATGGTTATCGCGGTCTGTTGTGTAGTTGTTTTTCTGTCCTACATACAGCCACACATATTCATCTATTGCCGTATACAAGATTTTTTTTTTCTTCGTTTAGTACCAATTTTTTTTTCCTTAGCTTATATTTTCCTTTGTTCATCTGAGTCCTGCAACAGTGAGTGCTTTGCTACATTAAAAGTGGCTCCTCAGTTTTCTTACCATTTGCACATTGCGGGAATTTGTTATTATAACTTCCAAATTACCTTTTTTGGTATTATCTCACCTTTTGATTTTAATTTTTTTACTGTGATAAACAGCTTTATATAGGCTTTTCATCTACTAACTCCTTTGTGTATGATTAGCTTTGCAAAACTCGCAAGCTTGACGATGCTTTATATTCTGTTTCTATGGATATGCTACATATCAAATTTTCCAACTACTACTTGTAATCTCATTGTGCTACAAATCAAATTTTCCAACTACTACTTGTAATCTCATTGTCTTACTGTGCTATAACATAACCTAAGTGTTTCATTCAGATTGGATTCATTGCGAATAGGGTGAGTATCCTCCTTGTAGTCTGATCAGATTGTAGTATGAGCCACCTCTTCCTTTAGCAACTAGCTCTGAATGTGATCCCTGCTCTACAATCCTCCCGTTGCTTATCAATGCTATCATATCCGCCTTTTCTATTGTAGACAGACGATGAGCCACAACTACACACGTCCTATTTACCATCATCTTGTTCAGAGCTTCTTGAACTAGGTTCTCTGATACGCTATCAAGTGCGCTGGTTGCCTCATCCAAGAGCAATATAACAGGGTTCTTTAGTATTGCTCGAGCAAGGGCAATCCTTTGTTTCTGTCCTCCAGATAGCTGGACCCCTCGTTCTCCACAGTAGGTTTCATATCCATCCTCCATTGAACTGTCAGATTTCAGGCACCACTATTAGAAGATGAAATAAAATTATAAAATGTAGTGTTTATTAGTTGAAGACAACCATATGAATTCATGAGCATTGGCAAGTACTGCGGCCTCAAGTACTTCTGTGGAAGTTGCATTCTCACTTCCGTATGCAATGTTGTCACGTATAGTACCTGCAAAAAGAGTAGGCTCCTGACTGACTAGTGCGATATGTGACCTTAGAAATCTTAAATTGTAATCTTTGATGTTCTTTCCATCGATTTCTACTGAACCCTCCTGAGGATCGTAGAATCTCTCGATCAAACTGATTATGGTTGATTTTCCTGAGCCGCTCTCGCCAACCAGCGCTATGGTCTTTCCTGCATCCATCTTGAGGCTCAATCCTTTGAAGATAATTTGCTCTGGTCTTGAAGGGTAGCAGAATGATACGTTCATTAGTTCTATGTTTCCCTTGATCTGCCTCTTCTTCTTGATTCCTTTAGGATCATCTGGCTCTACTTCAGTGTTCCTGTCAAGAATTTCAAGAACCGATCGGACTGCATCTCCACCCTTTGCTAGATCAGAAGTCATGCTTCCTGCATCTGCTATAAGCTTTCCGGTGCTCATCAGGACAAAAAATGTCCGAAACATTTCTTTAGAAGTTATATAGCCTTCGGACATAAGCTTTCCTCCGTACCAGAATGCCAGTGCTGTACCAGCTGTGATAATGAACTGGCAGCTGAACAGGCAGAGGCCGGCGATCCAAGACTGCTTAATGTTTTCGCTTCTTGGCCCTTGGAGTGCAATCTCGAAAAGACCCAGCATTCTTTTTTGTGACGAGAATGCTGTAATAGTCCTTTGGTTCACCACAGCTTCGCATGCCAATTGACTCCCTTCAATTTGCATCTTCTTGGCCTTCTTGGACATGCTAGCCATCATAACCTTCCTGAAATAGAAACTTCCTACAATTAAAGGCTGAGCAGCGATCATCACAACCGCGAGCCTCCACGCAATGATCAATGACAGCGTGAAAGCTAGTGCAGTTGTCACAGAAGCCTGAAGCAGCAATGACAGACGATCTCCAACTAGCGACCTGACCTTGTTTGCATCAGTGGCTAACTTTGAACATATCGCTCCATTTGAATTTTCATCTTCATCAAACCAACCAATCTCGAAGGAAAGAACCTTTTTTAGCATCTTCTTCCTTACCCTCCTTGTCAACCGCTCTCCCATGACGGCAAAATTGTAGTGGTTGATGATATTGGAAATGACATTGATAAATGCTAAGGATATGAAAATGACGCTGTACCGTTTTGTGTTTGACTTGATAAGGTCATTGTCTTGGAGGAAGTAGACTGATACTATGGAACCCAAGCTATAGGAATATGCATTTTGAACTACTCCGATTGTAGCTGCACCAATACACCCTATCAAACCTCTTCTCCAGTCTCGTTCATTCATCTTCATCAGACGCCACTGCGAAGGATTAGAGGTCTTTCTATTTGCTTTTGTGGTATTATTTTCTGAATATATGTGTACGGGCGATAGTTCTGTGTTGCTATAGTTTCTTGAGTGTATTGAATTTACCACATTGTTTCCAATCGGAGACATTAATGGACTTTCTCTACTTATAGTATATTCTTGTAGCTGAGCCATTTTAGAATAGACTCCACCTTCTCCACTCATGTAAGTAAGCTGGTCATGGCTCCCAAGCTCCACAACTTCCCCCTTGTCGAGGACAGCAATGAGGTCTGCTCTTCTTAATGTCGCAAGCCGATGTGCTACTATTACCGTGGTTCTCCCAACTGAAGCATGGTCAAGTGCATCTTTTACTAGTTTCTCAGATTGTGCATCTAAGGCACTTGTAGCTTCATCCAGAAGCAGTATCTTGGGATTTCTGATCAATGCCCTTGCAATGGCTATCCTTTGCTTTTGCCCTCCAGACATCTGAAACCCGAAATGCCCAACCTATTAAAAATAACTGATCATCAGATTACCCACTGACTTACTAATTAGTATATCAGGTTTAATTGCTGGTAGACCCCCTTACTCCTGTACCATCACCCAATTGCCGATTGACCTACCATAGTTCTATTCTTGCATATAGCCCTCTGAATGGAAGCTTTTATTTGACTCTCTTACCCTCAGGAGTTCTATTTGTCAAAAGACAAATTTCCTCTTTCTCCGAGGGTAAAATAATTGAAAAATTTTCACTCAAGAAGTCTATCTACAACAATAAAACTAAAGGGGGTCTATCCGCAGTTGGGTGACAGTATAATTAGACTGTTAAAGTGTAAGATTAGATAGCTTACATAAGTATCGTATCCATCGGGTAGCTTGGTAATGAAATTATGTGCATTAGCTGCTTTTGCAGCACTAATAATGAGGTCCGTAGATGCATTCTCATTCCCAAATAGTATGTTTTCCTTGATGGAAGTTGCAAAGAGGACTGGCTCTTGGCTAACCAAGCCCATCTGAGATCTGAGCCACTCGATACTCAGTGTTCTAATATCACAGCCATCAAAGGCAATTGTTCCCTTGTCAGGATTGTAGAACCTCTGGAGCAAGGAGATGACTGTAGACTTACCTGAGCCACTGCTACCAACTAGGCCAATGGTCTGCCCTGCTGCAATGTAAAGATTTAGGCCACGAAGAACAGGGTTACGAGGTCTCGATGGATAGCTGAATTCAATGTTTCTGAATTCAATCTCGCCTTGTGGGCTTTCTATAGTTTCCCCTTCTTGATTGTTGGATTTTAGTGAAGGGAGCCTATCGGTCATCTTATGTATGCGAGAAGTAGCCGTTATTGCCTCTGACAGGTATCTGACATTTGGAAGTGCGCTCATAAGAGACCTGAAACATTAGCACAGTTTAAAATAATCTCATGGCAGTTGCAAAGCAAGATGACATCTCGGTACCAAATATAGTAAAAGTTGTAAATCTATGTGGAAAGAAACGGGGCAATGTCCTTGCAATTTTCACTCTCTTTGTTGTAAAAGAGTAGTAGTTCAGAAATTGAATATATGGTGGAGCTGGAGGTTGTATGTAAGAATGGTTTTCGGAAGAAAATCGTGGAGCATTTGAGGGGTATATATGCATAAGAACCTTTTGTTAAACATGTCAAGCTTTCTGAATACATAGACATATTAGTGCTATGTTAGTTCTTAGTTGTCTAATGAACAAATTTCTTTTTACCATTTTCAAACTTCAACAGATAACTAGACCTGGAAATGGTGATA
>BQKN01057667.1:0-25143 GCA_022839385.1 Asparagus kiusianus | reverse complement strand
GGAGCTCCTCGCCGGCGGAGGTTGGTATCCACCCCCAATTCTAACATGCGGTGGCGTGGGGGGTCTCCAAATTTCAGGGGGATAATTTACCTCCTAATACGCATTCACCTTCAGAAGGATCATATTTCTAATTCTCATCTTGTTGCTTTCACTAAAAATTGCTTACCGAGAAATGCAGCTGTTCCAACTCCCAGGGCCACATACAGTAACTGGACAGCAAACTGCGGCAACAACATATATCCTCTTCAATCTCTCAGATCAAATAGCTAAACCACCAAATCAAGAAGTACCGTAAAAACGAACCTTGTCTGGAGAGCCAATCGAAAGAGAGGTTCCATCAGCCCCATACTCGTTGATAGTCCTAGCAAGAACCAGCATTGTCAGAGGCTGCATCAGGCCATCCACTATGCTTCCTATCGTCCCCAGAACCACAAGCAGCTTATCTTTCCAATCCGCAAACCGAAATAGCCCAAGTAGAGATGAAGATGAAGGAGATGATGCATCCATATCAACCAATCTCTATGCACTCATAAAGAAGACTTTTGATAAGAGGAAGGTGTATAGTTGTATTGAACTCTCTTTGTTTTTGGTAAGAACAAAAAAAGTGTTGGAGAGAATATATCCGCTCAAGTGCCGAGAGTATCCAACCAAGGAATGATTGTTTTCGGTATCTGATCTTTTAAATAGGCTTGAGGAATTATTAAAGGATGTCATTAAAATTGTTATTGTTGGATAATAATTGACTCTTAGAATATCTTATGTATATATAGCCCAACAAAAGGATCTTGTTTATGCTGAAGCTTCATGATTCTGTGCCAGTTGGTGACAGAAATATGAGCTCATCCAACAATCTTACGAGGCTGTACGAAGGTCTTTCCAAAGGTTCTTACAGAACTAGAAAGTTTAGATGGCCGAAATATCAGGAGATGCTTTTGTGGAAATGTTCTACTTGACGATGACCTGCTGAGTTTCGAGGTTATAGTTCAGCTTGTTGGGGCGTTTCATTTTGGTATTTTGTTTCCTCGCCTAAGCTAGTTGATGCTATTTTAATATTATACGTGTTTTGTTTCTGGTATATGTCAACTTATCGTGGTTTCTTATGGTTGTATACAATTGTTGTATAGACAAAGAGTTATTTCCAGAAAATGATGGTGACTTCTAAAAGCTGCTAACTTTTCTTTATGTTACCTTGCAATGTAATTTTAGCTATTTTAATGTGTAAACCATACATAACTATATTGAATGCATAAATCTCTTGTTTAGAGATTATGTGTCCCGGATCTGCGGAGGGATTGACACGCACTTGCTCTGTTGGATAGGATTCCTAATCTATTTTGGTAACATGAGGTTATTAGGATTCCTAATCTATTTTGGTAATAGGTTATTAGGATTCCTAATTTGATTTGGCTTTTGGTTTAGAATTCCTAGTATGTTTATGATTTTAGGATTTTCTATATATATGGAACAATTGAAGGAGAGAAGAGAGAGAGAATTAGCATTGTTTTGAGCACTTTGAGAGGGAGATATTGTGAGGGAGTTGAGAGCTTTGGTTAGGGTTATATTTGAGTGATTTTGTGAGTTGTAACCCGTTGTATTTCTCCTCCATATAGTAAAATCTCCCTATCCTCTCCCTGTGGACGTAGGCAATTTGCCGAACCACGTAAAAATTGGTTGTACTGCTTTTATGTGATTTGTAATAGCTTTTAGGATCCCTCGACAGGTCAGTCCTAGAACTGATGAGAGGAAGAGCCGATATCTCACTTTGTTGAGATATTCGCTTCGGATTCTTGTTTCCTTTGTGAGACAGGAATTCTTATTGTGATCTGACTCTCTTGTTGTGCTGCCGAAGTGCTGCCGAAATTTTTGCTGCGTGCAACAAGTGGTATCAGAGCCCAGATTTCAGATCTAGGGTTTTTTGGTGGAGGAAGATTCTTGTGTGAAGCTTGGTTCTTGGAGTTCTAGGCTTCGGTGGAGATAGCATTAGGAGTTGCCGTTGGAGATTTCGCTTTCCTCGTGTGGTTAGGAAATCTATTTGGAATCCGATCTAGGGTTCAGTTGGGTGGTTCCTAATTTCTATCAAATTTGTTCTTTCTCTACAATTTGGAGTTAGTTCGCAATGGGAGAAGAATGTGAAAGCAGCAAATCAATGACGAGTACGGTTCAAGTTGGTTTTCAGAACACCAAAATTAGTGTGGTGAAATATGACGGAAAAATCAACTTTGGTTTGTGGATGAGTGACGTACAGGATGCACTCAATGCTCAGAATTTGGAAGAGACCATTATGGTCCACGAGAGGCCACCTAAATATGAAGAGGCGGTATGGGAGAAGATGAATAGGAACGCGTGTGGGGTGATCAGGTCCTGTTTGGAACAGGAACTGAAATATGATGTGATTGGGGTGACGTCTACAATGAAGATGTGGGAAATTCTCAACAACAAGTATCTCACAAAGAGTGTTGAGAACAGGTTGCACTTGCGGCGAAGACTCTTCAGATTTTAGATGTCCAGAGGCACCTCGCTAGCGGCTCATGTGAACAACTACACTAAGTTGTTGTCGAACTTGACGAATGTTGATGAGAAGATATCGGATGAGTACAAGGCGATTATTTTGTTGGGCTCCTTACCCGATGAGGAGTATGATACCTTCGTGCTCACTTTGTTGAACGGGAGATCTTCTATCAGCTATAGTGAAGTGACTAACGCTTTGACCAATTATGATTTGAGGAGGAAGGACAAGGAGACTTCCCGTGCTAACACTTCAGGCGAGGCCTTGTCGACGAGAGGTAGAAGCCCATATCCGAAAGGTGGTAATAGAGGAAGGTCAAAGTCAAGAAGCCGCCACCAATTAGCAAAGAACCAATGTGCATTCTGTAAGGAGCAGGGACATTGGAAGAGAGACTGCTCAAAGCTCAAGGAGAAAGAGAATGGCAAGAAAAAGGGCCCGAAGGCCAATGAGGTGAATATTGCGAAAGGCGATGATTCCGATGATTCGTGCTTTTCTCTATTGATTACTTCGGAGGTGAACCATGTGGATGCATCAGATTGGATGCTTGATTCCGGCGCTACTTATCATGTGACCCCTAGGCGAGACTGGTTTGCATCTTTTGAGAAAGTCGACGGGGGTGTTGTTTTCATGGGAAATGATCAATCCTGTGGCGTTTGTGGGATAGGTACCGTGCGGGTTAGGATGCACGATGGAGTAGTCCGTGAGTTGAAGGAGGTGAGATTTGTTCCTCAACTGAAGAAAAATCTTATCTCGGTTGGAGCTTTGGAGGCGAAGGGATTCAAGGTGACTTTCGAAAACGCTGTAGCGAAGGTTACTAAGGAATCATTGGTGGTGATGAGGGGAGTCCGCAATCGAAATTTGTATTATCTAAAGGGAAGCACCAAAATTGGCCAGGTTGCTTCGGCTATTTCAGAAGCAGACATGAGCAGAATTTGTCACTATAGATTGGGGCACACAGGTGAAAAGTCACTGCAGGCATTGTGCAAGCAGGGGCTATTAAAGGGAGCCAAGAGTGAAAAGATTGAGTTTTGTGAGCACTGTGTTCTTGGCAAGAAGACGAAGGTGAAGTTCGGGACTGCCATTCATCAGACGAGGGGCATCATGGACTATGTGCACACAGACGTTTGGGGTCCCACCAAGACTGCATCACTTGGTGGTCGACATTGGTTCGTCACTTTTGTAGATGACTATTCTAGGCGTTGTTGGGTGTACACCATGACGAAGAAGAGTGAAGTCCTAGATTTTTTTGTGGAGTGGAAGAAGAGATTAGAACTGCAGACTGGGAGAAAGATCAAGACGTTGCCATCCGACAACGGTGGTGAGTATACTTCTGACCCCTTTCAGTAGCTATGTCGAGACGAGTGCATAGAGAGACACTTCACGGTTAGTCATACACCGCAGCAAAATGGGGTGGCAGAGAGGTTGAATCGATCTTTACTGGAGAAGATCCGATGCTTATTGTCGTAGAGTGGTTTGGAGAAGATCTTTTGGGCTGAGGCACTTACATATGTGAGACACCTCATTAATAAGCTGTCTTCATCTGCGATTGAGGGGAAAACCCCTATGGAGATGTGGTCGAGAAAGTCAGCACATGACTATGACCAGCTCAAGGTATTTGGGTGCCCTGCATATTATCATGTTAGAACTGATAAATTAGAACCTCGAGCTAGGAAGGCCATATTTGTAGGATTCAAGCGTGGTGTCAAGGGATACAAGCTTTGGGATCCAGTTGATAAGAAGATTGTGCTGAGTAGGGACGTCACGTTTGATGAGGCTTCTATCTTGAAGCTTCCCAGCTCTCATCAGGTGGAGAGCGACCCGACGGAGGAGATATCATAGGTGGTGGAGATCGATGCAGCTCCACATCATCCAGATGGTACAGTATCCATGCAGGTGCCGACTGAGGTGACGCCAGGCGAGCACGACAGTGATACGGAGGATACGAGTACTGATGTGCAGGATCAGGAATCGACGGCTTAGGTTCAGGATTCTATTGCGGTTCGGAGACAGAGGAGAAACATACAGATGCCAGCATGGTATGCCGACACAGTTGCGTATGCACTTTCGGTGGAAAGTATCGATGAGTTGGTGCCTACTACATTCAGAGAGGTCGAGCAGAGTTCGGAGGTTTGATTCGTGGCAGGTGGCTATGCAAGAGGAGATGGAATCTCTTCATAAGAACGATACATGGGAGCTGGTTGAGCTTCCAAAGGGGCGGAAGGCAATTGGTTGCAAGTGGGTATACACAAAGAAGGAGGGCATTGAGGGCACTGTATTGAGGTTCAAAGGTAGGTTGGTTGCGAAGGGCTATGCACAGGAGGAAGGTATTGACTATAATAAGGTTTTCTCTCCGGTGGTGAAGCACTCTTCGATTCGAATTTTGCTAGCTTTGGTGGCACAGTATGGTTTAGAGTTAGATCAATTGGATGTGAAGACGGTATTTCTTCATGGTGATCTTGATGAAGAAATATATATGACTCAGCCATTGGGATTCCGAGCTGTAGGGAAGGAAAAATTAGTTTGCAGATTGAAGAAATTGCTATACGGTTTGAAACAGTCTCCTCGACAGTGATATAGGCGATTCGATGGTTTTATGATTGGTCATTCGGACACTCGGAGCCAGTTTGATCCTTGCTTATATTTTTGTAAGTTGAAAGGAGGTACGTACATTTATTTGTTGCTCTATGTCGATGACATGTTAGTTGCCTCTACTTCCAGGTCGGCTATAGATGAGTTGAAAGTTCAGCTTTCAAATGAGTTTGAGATGAAGGACTTGGGTGAGACGAAGCGCATTCTAGGGATGGAGATCGGCAGAGATAAGAAGAAGGGAAGAATTTGTTTGACACAGGTGGCTTATTTGAAGAAGGTTCTACAGCGATTCCATGTTAGCATGGATACGAAGCCAGTTAGTGTACCTTTGGGAGCCCATTTGAAACTTTCAGCTGGTCTTTCACCAAAGTAAGTTGAAGATAGAGAGTTGATGTCAAAAACTCCATATGCGAGTGCAGTTGGGAGCTTGATGTACGCGATGGTATTTACGAGGCCAGATTTGTCACAGGCGGTAAGCATGGTTTCGAGATACATGCATGATCCAGGAGTGGGTCATTGGGACGCCGTGAAATGGATTTTGAGGTACATTCGAGGTACGCTCAATGTTGGTTTAGTTTATGAGCGGGACACTACAGGTGGGCAGTTATGCATTGGTTATGTTGATTCGGATTATGCCGGGGATTTGGATAAGCGCCGGTCTACGACAGGGTATGGTTTACTTTGACTCGTGCACCGGTGTGTTGGAGATGCACCTTACAGTCGATGGTGGCTTTGTCTACGACGGAGGCAGAGTATATGGCAGTTACGGAGGCTGTGAAGGAGGCTATTTGGCTTCGAGGACTTTTGGAGGAACTTGGTATATCGCAGAGATCCGTCACTATTTATTGTGATAGCATGAGTGCTATCTATTTGGCGAAGAATCAGGTTTTTCATGCGAGGACGAAGAATATTGACATTTATTATCACTTTGTTCGGGATGTTCTTGAAGATGGTGATGTGGAGATTGTGAAAGTCCACACAAAGGATAATCCGACAGATATGCTCACTAAGGTGGTTCCGAGCAACAAGTTTGATCATTGTCGAAACTTGTTGCACATTCGTGATTGTTAAGGCCGTTGACGGCCATTTGGGTGAACTACGTTCGGCTTGATCCCTTGGGAGAGGGGGTACGTAGGCAACCACATTGGTGTAGCCGAGTTTAGAGAGACGACACATTGGTGCTCATGTTGGTGTCGGCTCAGTGTTGGGAACACTTCGCCGAGGTGGAGAATTGTTGGATAGGATTCCTAATCTATTTTGGTAACATGAGATTATTAGGATTCCTGATGTTATTAGGATTCCTAATCTATTTTGGTAATTGGTTATTAGGATTCCTAATTTGATTAGGCTTTTGGTTTAGAATTCCTAATATGTTTATGATTTTAGGATTTTCTATATATATGGAACAATTGAAGGAGAGAAGAGAGAGAGAGAATTAGCATTGTTTTGAGCACTTTGAGAGGGAGATATTGTGAGGGAGTTGAGAGCTTTGGTTAGGGTTATATTTGAGTGATTTTGTGAGTTGTAACCCGTTGTATTTCTCCTCCATATAGTAAAATATCCCCATCCTCTCCCCATTGACATAGGCAATTTACCAAACCACGTAAAAATTGGTTGTACTGCTTTTGTATGATTTGTAATAGCTTTTAGGATCCCTCGACAGGTCAGTCCTAGAACTGATAAGAGGAAGAGCCGATATCTCACTTTGTTGAGATATTCGCTTCAGATTCTTGTTTCCTTTGTGAGACGAGAATTCTTATTGCGGTCTGACTCTCTTGTTGTGCTGCCGAAGTGCTGCCAAAATTTCCGCTGCATACGCGCAACATGTTCTACATCTTCTAACAATGGACGAAGGGCGACCACACCGTTGGAACGGGGAGAAGTCCCCCGCTTATCACCTTGCGACTAACGTATATACGTAGAGTTGATAGAGAGGAAGAAGATGACAACCGTGGTATATTTTTATGTCAAATATATTAGTATATCTCTGCATATATAATTATACGAAAGAGATACTCATAAACCCTAATGCTGTTCAGTTTAGAAACCCGGTTCTAATAGAGCAAGATCTCGTCTTATGACCTACCACTCAATTTGGGCGGGGCCCCCATATGTGCTAGCATACTCTCACTCGCGTAAATGAGTGAATGTCGTCTATAACTTCCTGAGCCATTGACTCCCCACGTCAAAAATATCCATGAGATTCTCCTTCCTTATCAAATTCATGTCCATGCATTGTTAGTGTGGTGTGGATAGTTTAGAACATGCATGCAGGTAGCCTTACAGCCAAATCCATTAGGACCGACACAAGGATCTCCCGAAGAGCAAAAATACACAAATGAAAAGTATAAGTATACAAAATAAGCACAATACAACAAATGATTGTTCTCTAAAATGGATGAGAACACAATGTAAGCTAACACTCAATGATATACTCCCCACAACCCAAATTATACTATGAATGTAAATACAATAAGCTCAATAGGTTATGTGTGTAAACAATGAGTAAGTCAAAACTAAACTCAATTATGAAAAACTAGCTAGTAGAAATGATAATCAATAAACAATTATAAATGAAAGCTAGAATTGAGTTTAGGAAAACTTCTCTAAATGACGAGAGAGAGAGAGAGAGAGAGAGAGAGAGAGAGAGAGATGAATTGAAGCTCAACCACTAATGAATTGATCTCCACTTCCTCTTGTGAAAGTATCTTCACAAACCAAACTTGAAACAAAACTAAACAAAACTTAAACCCTTGTTAAACTTTCATAAGACATTCTCTTCAATTTAGAACTGAGAATATGTGGGGGTATTTATAGGAACCCCAAAGCTAAGAGAAAATAAGGCAAAAAGACCACAAACCCAAAAGAAAACATAGTTGGAAAATAGCCGTTACTGTGCAACGGACACTTTATGGGTCGACTCATAAAAATCATGGGTCAACTCATAACCTAGCTATTATAGGCTAAAAATAGCTTATGGGTCGACTCATAAAATTTATGAGTTGACTCATCATGCATGGGTCGACTCATGAAGTCATGGGTCGACTCATCAGAAACAAAACGCACTTTCCAGCACAATTTATGAGTCGACTTATGACAGACATGAGACGACTCAACCTGCCTGGGTCGACTCATGATGTTATGAGTCGACTCATCAGAAATAAAATGTAAACTACACAACAATTTATGAGTCGACTCAACATTGTTCATGAGTCGACTCAAGACATGCACACAACTTGTTTTAAATAGTACATGTCAACTTAAAATAGAGTTTAAAAATATCAAGTAAATTCAGAAAAATATAAAACTTTGGGAAATGATTATAGACATGATAATACACATGTTACAAAAAGTGGTTTTTAAAAAGCATCTCCCATTTTTAAAATATCATTATTTTGCAAATATGTCCAAAACATGAAAACATGAGTTACTTGAATTTTAATGTTTTGACATAAACCAATTTTTGAAACTTTATAAAATGATTTGTAGACTTGATAAAAAGTATAAACTATAGTTGTTAGGTCTATAAACCATATAAGCCAAAAACACAATATTTTTCTAAATACAATAGAATATAAAACATATAAAAGTATATATGAAGATATATATTGTTTTATATCTATATAGGTAAACCAAAATATATATGTATATATATAAGTATATATATACAAAAACCAAAACATGTATGTGTGTATATAATTGAGCTTGAAGTATTTAACACACATAATATAAAACCTAAACTAATATACCAAGCGATGATCTTGATCTTTAATAAGCTCTTCTTGATAACCTTACGGATGAAGCTAGGAAGTGCTTTTAGACTTGAAAGTATTTGCTTCAATCCACTATTTTCACCAATCTCCATTGGATATGATCGTGAATGCTCAATTCCATTCATTCTCCAATATGTTGTTTGTCTACAATAAATAGAAAACCACAAACACTAGACAAACAACATTAGTCGTAAATTATTTGTTAAACATCATCAAAACAAGAAGGCCAATAATATGCATTGAGGTCGGAAACAGTAGCATGCATCCAGAGAGGTCTCTGCATGCTAATGGCTCAATTCTGTCGGGTGTCACATGTTGACGAGGGGGGCGACGAAGTCGCCAAGACTCCTAACCCTCGAGTTGGGTTGTCGTACACCTATCTGATGGCATGATTCGTCTATCACTGCGAATGTCTGATGATCGCACTAGCAGCTCTTTAGGAAGAAGGGTTTGTCCCGTTCATCCAACGCTTGGGAAATTTCACTTGGAAGTGTAAGGACATCCCCGATATGAGGAAAACACTATCCCACTTCAGCCATTATAACTTCCACCGGTTCTTCCCTTATTTCATTGACGAAGGATATGGTGAGGCCCTACGAGACGTAGCGATGGCGGACCAACACACTACCCTTTCTCGTGACGCCTTCAGATGGCTGGTTAATATCCGGCCAGGGTACCATTTAACATCCGGCTACGGTACCATGTTCTGCGGATGGGCTCCACGTGTTATTTGGAGCCGTACATTCCCTGCAGGTTTTCCCGTCAATTTGGATATAACCAGTTGTACGTAGGGAACATTAACCTTTATTTACATTACGAAGGAGGGTTAGTGGATGACGCACGGAGGTGGTTTTGGACCTACGCAGGCTGCACCAATGCACACTTCGATCTGCCAGTCAGGGATCGCGATCTCCATCATAAGCTTACCTATTGTCAGTGGTACTGGGGCTCCAGTGCAAATCCTAAGGGTTTCTGACTCTATAGCTCTTGTTTGGAAGAGCAGGGGTGTCGTTTGAGAAGCGCTCACCGCACATCGAGGCGGAGAGGTCGTCATGCCATCGAGGAGTTGTTTGAAGATGTACCCGCTGAAGACAACAAAGAACTTTATGCAGGTCTAGGTGAATTTGAGATATTGACGCCTGGGCCCCGCCTCCTTTCACCCAGTTGGAACCTGTCTGTGAGCAAGGAGCGTTCGATGAGATGGCCTAGGTGGGTGCGCTCCTGGAGCAGGTCTGGGGAGCAGTAGCTAGACGTATGGGGATGCCCACTTTTGTTCCTGGACACCTGTTTCCTTCTAAACGATAGCAGGAGACCGAGACTGGTAGCTCAGGAGGGGAAGTAACCAAGAAAGTTCGTCACGAAGAGGCGGCGGAGACTACTTAAGCGGCGGAGGGCCAAGTTACGAATATTCTTGAATTGATTCTGGGGGTAACTTCCCCTGCGACTGAGGCCACTATGCCGGCTCCAATTGTTGCATCGGTGATGATTCCGTTAGCTTCGGAGGCCGCCCCATCAACACTTGTTGCGGGGCACCATGCGGAGACTTCAACCGCTTCACCAACCGTATATGGAGGTAACCTCTTAACACTCTATCTTTGAGTACAAGGTTTAACTTGTATCATCTGACGTTTGTGTTATCCTAACGCAGGCATGGTGGAGGGGGCGATCCCCATTTCTTCCACCGAAGAGGAAGGACAAGAAGATGAAGAGGAGCTTGACGATTCAGGTGAGAGTGACATTGAGCTTCGTCTATCAGCCGATGTTGACTCGCTAATTGAGACCTTCATAGCGATTGCTGCTGACACTTCTTCCATATTTGCAGCTGACTTGATCTTCACAACCACTGGTAGAGAGGATCCTCCCTCCAAGGCTGACTGGTTGGTAGGGGAGTAAGATGAAGGAGAGGAAGAAGAGGGTGAAGGAGAGGATGCTTCGACCCACGGGGACACGTCAAGTTAGGAGAAGGAGGCGTTGGCTCATGAAGAAGCGCCAGCCCAGCAGGGGGAGGCCTCAATTACTAGGACTATGTCAGTTCATGATGAAGCACCAACCCGACAGGCGGGGGCTCCGACTCAAGAAGAGATGTCCACCCAGCTAGCCGTCATTTCATCATCCCCTACTTTGGTGACCGTTGAGGCCACCGCCGGATCTATGGTCGGGGTCACAATGGTGTCATCATGGCCCTTGGCCTCAATAGTGTCTACCACCACTCCCGTTATTGTGGCCACCAATACCTTAGCCATAGCCCCAATGGTGACATTGGCGGCTGATGAGGCTACCCTCTCTCCTATGGTCCGCTCTCGTAAGAGATTAGTGGACCGAACCATTGCCAACTTCCAGGACACCCTTGCCGACAACATCAAGCTAGCATTGGATGGGAACTTTCCTTTCGAGGAGTTCAAGGTGATTCTTAAGTTCCACATAACTTTCTTGATCAAGACGCTTGTCACCTCCGCTGCTGGTCCATATTATGAGTGCTTAGAGAAGGCAGAGCTAACTATCCAAAAGTTTCTTGCCCTCTATGCCAAGGGTTCTGACATCATCCATCTTACATCAAACGAGGTCTAAACAACCTTGAAGGAGCAAGAACGTAGACTAGAGGAGAAGATGTCGCTGGAGACACAGTTGAAGGATGAGCTAGTGCGCGTTATCGCTGAGGATGAGCAGGTGGACGAAGAGTGCCACAAGACCAACTCCAGTATATCCAGCCTGGCAGTGGAGATAGCGAAGGTTAAGCAAACTATCACTAAGGCGCAGGCTCTCTTGGCTACTAAGGAGCAGGCTCGTGAACAGTTGATGGAGCAATTAGTAGAGCTCAGGTCTCGACAACGACTAGTCGTTGATAAGATTAAGGAGAAAGATCGAGCCCTCAAGGAGTTAAGGGTCGACGTCCAGGACTTACTCTTGTGCTCTGAAGCGGACATCCGTGAAGAGGTCCTGTGCAAGCTCGAGCATAAGCACACACAAGAGGTCCGGGAGGTGGAGTCACGACTGAGAGATTTATAATTTTATTTAACTGTATCATAGTATCCAAGTCTCTCTTTATGAATGAAATTATGTTTTTTGTTCAAGCATCACTCTCTGTGTTTCATTCATATGCATTTTTTTTCTTTCTGCGGGCTAATGCGTAGGTTTCTTTGGTAAGTCTGCAGTAGATGAGCCAGAGTCACATGTGAGCCCAAAATAGGCGAATCTTAGCCGCGGGCGAACTCCAAGTGGGAGAGTTCTAGCTGCATGTGAACTCCACTGAGTGAACGCAAGCTGTAGGCGCGCTTGACTTGCACCAAGTCCGACTCTTAGGCGGGTTTGTGATGGGCTCAAACTGTGGCCAAATTCCAACCGAGTTCAAGTTCCAAGAGAACTCATGACGGGGCGAGTCCTAACTGTAGGTGGACTTGAATGGGACGAACTAGAATCGTCTGGTGAGTCCAAGCTATAGGTGAGCTTGAATCAGTCAAATCCCGAGTTATCAGGCGAGATTGAGTTGTAGGTGAGGGCAAACTCGAGCTGAAGGGGAGCTCGATTCGAGCGAGCCACGTGTCAGCCCGGGGACCTACGTACTTGCCAGCTAAGATAACGTGGGCACATTGTTTCATGTTAAATGCGATGTAATGGGAGTGCCTCATTTCTCACGCCTATTGCCGAATCTCAACCGCTCTCATGAGATTCCAAACGCTTCGCTTTGCCTACAACCGTTCAATTTGAACTGACCAATTGCACAGTGCGTGAGTGCTCTGAGTCGCCCGCTCTGTAGGCGTATCTTAACTGTTGATATTTTGCCTATATATATAGCGTTCATCTTCCTCATTGGGAGATCACAGCATTTGCTACTTTCCTCAAAGAAAATCCAAGCTTTCTCTAATCGTCCTTTGTGTATCAGAATGGCACCGCGAACCAAGGTACCCGTTTCCAAGAAGAGAGAGAGGGGTTCTTCTTCCTCTGCTACTGCTGAGGCCGCCGCCACTACTAGAGATATTTCTATCTCTAACCCTTATGGTAGGTTAAGGACCGTGTGAATGAGATGAGTTCACGATACGCAAAGACTTGGCAGACGAACAGGGCTCGCTCATCCTTCACGGTGAACCTTATCGCCTCCGACGATGTTCGTCGTGCGGGCACGTCAGGTTGTCGGGCGGGCACGTCAGGTCGTCAGGCGGGCTTGAATTAGGCTAGAATCGCTCGACGGGTGTGCTTATGCCTTTGTTGGGCAAGCATTTCATGCAAGGCGAGCGCGTGCCTCTGTTAGGCCAGCTCTCTGCTAGCCGAGCCTTGCTTGACAGGCGGACTCGTCTGACAGGCGGACTCATCATGACTTAATCTCTTTGTTGTGTTGTGCAGCTCGAGAGGGGGCACCAACTATCATGGAGCCAGAATCTGAACTCATCCTCATCTCTAACGACGAACTAGAAGAAGCTGTAATCGCATCCACTTCGCGGCCTGTTCCTCAGCCAGAAACAGGGTTTTACCCCGAGATTCCGCCTATTGCCATACTGGCTCGCGGTCAGGAGCCTGCTTCTTTAGGTTCCCTCTCCATACAGGCTCAAATTAATGAATTGGAGAATACTACAAAGCAAGTGATCTCCCTTGTCGGTCTCGGTTGGGGGACTTATACGAACCTCAAACAATCCCTCCTGGACCGTGAGGTCGACATTAGGCGCTTGGGCGAATCCTATCTTGCCACGCGTTGTATGATGAGGCTCCTTGCTTTGGAGCCACACCTAACATGCTTGGAGAATTTGCTACAGGTGGACCTGGGGCCTGATGTGGAGCAACTCTTGGCTCAGGCCCGGCGTCGGGGTCGTGGGAGCAGGAGGTTCGACCGAGGGATATAGTTGACTTAGAGTCCCATATTGCTCATTTGACCATCCGGCAGTGCTTACTGCAGGCCAAGATAGATGCCTCCACTTCCACCATTGCTCGCATGAGGGCTGAGATGGCTCAAGAGGAGACAACTCTAAAAGGGCTGTAGTTTGAGAGCAAGAATGCCCGTAGAGCTATTGGAGAGGAGATCCAAACCCTTCAGACATTATGCCAGGAGAATGCTGCTGCCGCCGTGACCTTCGAGGCCAGAATCCAGAAGGAGGCGGAGGATAAGGCTCAAGAGGGCCATGCAAGGAGGATAGCCGCTGCTAAAGCGGAGCTTGCATCCTTCATCTTGTTGGACTAAACTTGTAGGGCCGGGGTAGTTTTAAGACGTTTTGCCTAATTTTGTTCCAAGTGTAATGTTATGACTCACCTGACTGTAGGGTCATAACTTTGTTCGAATATATTGTCTTAAAACTGGTTAATGAATGAAATTTATGCTTTCTTGGTTTCCTAATGTATTGTGCATATACTCCTTCTTGTTGTTTATTATTACCTCTCGCTGTCCAATACTTAGGTCCTCCAGCGGGTTTGTAAGAGGTGAGCTCGGACCGTTAATGAGCTTGAATCAGAAGGATTCAGGTCATGGGTGGACTCGAATTAAGCGGGTTTAAGCTGTAGGTGAACTCATACTAGACAGGTTCGAGCTATAGGCAAAGTCAAGCTAGGCGAGGTTGAGCCGTAGGTGAACTCAAGCTGGGCGAGTTTGAGCCGTAGGCAAACTCAAGCTGGGCAAGTTTGAGCCGTAGGCGAATTCAAGCTAGGCGAGTTCGAACCGTTGACGAACTCAAGCTGGGCAAGTTTGAGCCGTAGGTGAACTCAAGTTGGGTGAGTTCGAGCCGTTGGCAAACTCAAGCTGGGCAAGTTCGAGCCGTAGGCGAACTCAAGCTGTCAGGTGGACTCTAATGTAGACGAGTTCCATTCATCAGGCGAACTTCGAGGCACAGGTGAGTTCGAAGCATAAGGGTAACTCTAGTGTAGGCGAGTTCCGAAATGGTAGGCGAACCACACGTCCGTCTAGGGGCCTATGTGCTTGATAGCGGAGGTGGTGTGGGAAAGTCGCTTCGTATTTAATGCGAAGCGGTGTGGCACCTCGCCTTTCATGCTCGATCTGAACTCTTGGTCCAGAGTCCCGAGGGTTGTGGTGTTCGTGGTTGTTGAATTCGAACCGCCACAAACAATCTGGACCGTTTGCTCTAATCGGGCTTGTGGATCTCGACCGTCGAGATCAGGCCTATATAGCGTGTTCACCTTCCTCTTGGGAGATTATTCGCACTTACAAAGCTCTTTTTAGAAAGATCAAGACCCTTCCTTATTCTTAGAGTCGAAGATGGCCTCAAGGATGACGCTTTGTGTTTCCAAGGGGAAGAAGCGGGTTTCGACCTTCGTCGATACAGACATCGCCGCTACGATCGTCGCCGTTGTCGCAAGTCAAACTTAATCATGAGTTAAGTTTGGGGATCATAGGGTAAAAAATAGCCCTGCATATGGGTGAGAGTGGGGAGGTGAACAGCCTTTGTTCATCTCCAATGATGAACACCGTCGACTTTGGTGAGGTTCTGTTGTTTTAGCGAAACTTTTGAGTTTCACTCGATTGGTGAACTCTTGCCTTCATCAAGCGAGCTTAGCTATTTGGCAAACTCAGCCTGATTAGTGATTTTTTGTCTTCCTCAGACTTGCTCAATGTTTGGCGAAGTCTGAATGGCAAGAGAGCTTGATTCACTTGTCTATGTAAGGCTCCTCTACGCTTGGCAGGCCACATGCTTTCAACACAATTTTCGGCTTTCAAAATTAAAGTCCTAAAGTCGTCTTTGTCGTGGCTTGCAGTTCTTTCCCTGGGGTCGCATGGGAAGGCACCAGCCTCAGCCAGCCATGAGAGGCCCAAAATTAACATAACTTTTTATGACGAGGAGCAGATGGAAGAGTCCCCTGCTGCAGTTGCCTTTGATGGGAGGGTTGCTCCCCCGAACCGTGCTTTGGGCAAGGCCTTCTCCAAAAGCTGGAGGCTGCCTTGCAACAAGCATCCCCTGCCATCAGTCAAGGTAGGGGGAGGTTCTATGACTTGCTCCCCTTCGTAGCCGACAGCCTCAAGGAAATCCAGCGTGTGGGTGGCATCCAGCTGGCTAAGCATTACAAGCGAGATCTCCATCACCTGGAAGGACTCATGTACCGCTTGGAAGAGCTGGTGCACACGGAGCCTGGTGACTAGCCGACGCCTCTTCTGAGTAACGCCCGGGTCCAGAGGGAGCTTGAGCGTGAAGTTCGAGAGAAGCGCATATCGGAGAAGGAGGCCAAGATCACATGCTTGCGTGAGCGGCAACATCTTCTACTGGCCGAGATGGACACCTACAATAACGCTGTCCACATGGGGGTTAGAACTACTTAAGGGGAGGCAAACCTGAAGAGGCTACAAGGAGAGAATGTGAGGGTCTATCGCACCACCAACGAAGAACTGCAAGCCCTCTAGGCCCTCCACTAAGAAGAGGAGGATGCCAAAGTTGCCATCGCCAAGCTCCAGGAGGGACAGGAAGAGAAGGTCCGTGCCAAACAGGCAAAGGAGCTTGCGGCTGTTAAGGCCAAGATTGCTTCCTTTATGTTGCTAAATCTAGTTTAGGATATTTTTACATTTTGTCATGATTTTTTTGGTGTTATCATAACTTTGTTCAAATGTATTGCTTTAAACTCAGCTTGCGGATTGTGTTTTCATGCTTCAGATTGTTCGTTATTTTGCACATGTACTCTTTCTTCCTTGTTTCTTGTGTTTAGGATTTTTTAAAAAATCCACAGCCGTCAACGAACTTGATTCGCCTTTACCGACTATTTTTTGAGTCGGGCTAGCCACACTATTTCCCTTTGTGTGGTGAGTTGTCGAGAATGACGGTGTCAGCTATCAGAGATGATCATTAACCGGATAGGATCATCGTGATCGGAGCGACTTTGAGGACCTACTGTCCTATTGAAGAGGATAGGTAGGGAAATTGGATTGTCGCGATAGGAGAAACTTTGAGGACTTACCATCCTGTTGAAGAGGATTAGTAAGTTGATTTTGTCAGAGGTGGTTGTTAACGTGAGAGTGGAAGTTCGAGGCAATCTTAACTATTCAAAGGTTCGATCACTCAATTTAGTGGACCCCTCATTCATGGAATGAATTGAGAGGGGATTTTAGCTTTTGGTCTTAGCTGTACGAAGGTTTGACCAAAATAAAAAAAATGTAGGGAGTAGTTTAGCCTCGTATACCTGTGGGACGAAAAGGAAAAGCATTTTATACTTGTATACTAGTCGGAGTAAAAGGAGAAGCAGTTTATACTCGTATACTAGTCGGAGTAAAGAGGGCACTGAAGGAGGACTAAGGATAGTACTTCTTCAGGAATTTGCTGTTGATAGGCATCATGATCTTATCACCATTTGGTTTGATGAGGTGATAAGCTCCATTCGAATAGACCGTTTCTATCATGAATGGTCCTTTCTATTTGGGTTGGAACTTACCCTTCTTTTTGGAGTTGAGAATCATCGGTCATCGAACACCAAGGACAACCTCTCCTTCCTTGAAGGATCGGTGCTTTACTTTCTTGTCGAAAGCTTTGGCTATTTGGGCTTGATAGAACTCAATGTGCTGCTGAGCTTCAAGCCGCTTCTCATCTAGCACTTCGAGTTCCGTAAGATGCCGTTGATGACTATCCTTAGTCATCATTCCCGTTGTGAGGGTAACGTAGAGGGATGGAACCTGAATCTCCAGAGGTAGTACGACCTCACAGTCGTATACCAATGAGTAAGGCGTAGTGTCGGTCGGTGTGCGAACCGTCATGCGATACGCCCATAAACTTTCGCCAAGCTTCTTGTTCTAATCACGTTTGCTATTGGAGGTCAGCTTGGTTAGGATCTTGACAATCATCTTGTTGAAGGCCTCAGCTAAACCGTTTGCTAAGATATTATAAGCCGTGGAGGAAAGGTTCTGTATCCTGAACTTGTCACAGAATCGATTGAATGCATGACTAATAAATTGCATGTCGTTGTCATGAATGATATGTCTGGGGACGCCGTATTAGTATATGGTATGATGTTTGATGAATTTGATCACATTATTGGTCTTGACTTCTCTTAAGGGAACATCTTCAGCCCATTTGAAGAGGTAGTCGGTGATCGTAAGGATGAAGCGATGACATCTTGCTGATGGCGAAGATATCGGTCCTACGATATCCATCCCCCATGTTTTGAATGGCCATGAAGACGTTGTCGGATGCAGGTCTTAAGGCGGTCAGTGCATGTAATTGGTATGGATTTACACGCATGGTAATGTTTGGCGTAAGCGACTGCCTCGCCAACCATCTTAGGCCAATAGTAGCCCATCCTCCGCAGGTGATCCCAGAGCTTAGGTCCGGGTTGGTGAGCTCCATAAGTACCATCGTGGGCTTCGCGTAGAGCCTCCTGTGCTTCTGTCGTCGATAGACATTAAAGCAGCATGCCGTCATACGACCTACGATACAATGTCTTTGTGGTTGAGTCATAAATAGAATCTTGATGCGTGCCTGCGAAGAGACTCTCACTCCTTGACGTCTTGGGGCACTATACCATATAAAACGTAGTCGATGATCGGGAAACGCCAACCTCTCGGGTCAAGTTGATCCGGGATCTGGTGAGTAGCATCTACTTCCGGAGCGTATTCTGGTGGAAAGAGTCATCGGCTTGCGACAGTGACACGCTGAGTCATCTCTAGCGGCTGGGCTAGGTTAGCTGCTAATGACGCCAGGGCGTCTGTGTTCATATTCTAGAATGAAGCATATGCTCAATGTGAATGCTTTCGAATAATTCAGCTAATTTGATAGCTGCTTTGTGACACGGGATCAAGTCATCATTTTTGACCTCATATTCCCCCGTCATCTGTTTGACGATGAGCTAAGAGTCACCGTAAGCCTAGAGATGCTTTATCTCTAATTCTTTAGCCAATTCAAGTCTAATGAGCAGTGCATTATACTCAGCCACGTTGTTGGTGCATAACTCTGTTAAAGAAAAGGCCCAAGATAATACGTGGTTTTGTGGGGAGATCTAGACCACCCCTACTCCTACAACAATGGACCTGCTCGTGTCGACACGAGATGCACCATCGAAGAACAACTGACAAACCTCCCCTGGAGAGGTTGTGTTGACTTTGGGGGTCTCATCCAGTAGGTCTTCAAATAAGTTTGCCTTCATATCTAGCGGATGACTAGCCATGAGATCACAGATGGCTTATCCTTTGACTGACTTCTGCGGTATGAAGTGGATGTCGTATTAAGACAACAGGAGTGCCCATCTGGCTAGGTGCCAATTTAAGGCTCCAGGTTTTATCATGAAGATCCATATGGGGTCCATCCGGGAAATGACATGTATGTTTTGGTCACCCAGGTAGTGTCGTATCTTTTGGATGGCGAACACCAAGGCTAGGCATTCCTTTTCGACCATAGGGTACCGTCGCTCGGCTCCCTGCAGAGTCCTACTCAGGTAATAGATACCTTGCTCGTGACCATCGTCGTTGTTTTGTGCTAGAAGAGCACTAACAAAATGCTCCATGGCCCATATATAGATGAGAAATGACTTCCCCGAGACTGGAGCTGCCAAAACAGGTGAGTGGGAGGGATAAGCTTTGATTTTCTCGAACGCTCGTTGGCAGGGCTCATCCCATACGAAGGAGATGCCTTTCTTCGTCAGCTTGGAGAATGGTTGGCATTTGCTCGAAATATTTGAGAGGAACCTTCGGATGTAAGCTAATCGTGCCTAGAGTCCCCTTAATTCTTTGCGATTCTGGGGTGGCTGAAGCTCTTGGATAGCTCGCACTTTATCGGGGTCGATACGAATTCCCTTTGTTGTGACGACGAATCCAAAGAATTTACTGTTGGACATTCCCAAGAATGATTTCGTAGGATTCATCTTCAGCAGATGAGATCGCATGAGTTCGAACATCACTCTCAGGTCTTGGAGGTGGTCGTCTTTGATATGACTCTTTATGACCATGTCATCCACGTAGCACTCAATTGTCTTTCGTAGATGGTCTCGAAAAATTATGCTCATGGCGCGTTGATAGGTTTTACCGGTGTTTTTGAGCCCGAAAGGCATAACTGTGTAGCAGTACACCCCCACCGAAATTCTAAATAGGGTATGCTTCTAATCATCAGGGTGCATCTTGATCTTATTATACCCCAAAAATCCATCCATAAAGGATATTCTTTTAAACCCGCATGTGTTGTCGAAGATGACATCCATGATAGTAGAGGAAACTCGTCCTTTGGACAAGTGTCATTGAGGTCCCTAAAGTCAATGCAAATACGGATCTTGCCGCTCTTCTTCAGGACCGAAACAATGTTGGCCACCCAATCAGGGTGTTGTTCCTCTCTGATGAAGCCGGATTCAAGCAGCTTCTTTACTTTGGCTTCAATTGCCTCCATGATTTGCGGACAGAATCATCTCTGTTGTTGTTTGACAGGTTTGGCATCTGAGCCAATGTTGAGGCGATGTATGGCGATCTAAGGATCAAGGCCAGACATGTCCTCATAATTCCATGAGAAGACGTCAATATATTCTCGTATGAGGGATATGAGGTCCTCCTTCTCCCTGGGAGGTAAGTTCTCACTGATAAATATGGGCTTGGGGTTGGCCTCATCGCCCATGTTTATCTGCAGAATTTCATCCTCAGTGGGTGGTTCGCGCTGTTCGAAGCGACCGTTCCACTGAGCACTGACGTGACGGTCCTATGCTTCATCATAAAGTGGGAACTGCTCATTCTTTGCTATTTCAGCAGGATCAGTCGTAATCATGTTGACTGTGAGGTCCTTGAATAAGTCTCCCATGCTGACGTCTGAGTTCCATGCCGAGGATGTTGATGATTGATCATCCGAGCAGGCGTCATCAGAGTCTTCACCGAAGTGTTGGACCCTAGAGGGGGGGGTGATTAGGGTCAAGAGGCTCTAATTATGCAATAAAATATAAGACAAGCAATCCACAGTGAACATATGCAAACAAAGTAAATAAGAGAGGGTTAGGAATCGTTATCCTTGACGCGCGATGTGTTAACGAGGTTCGGTCCTCTGACCTACATCCCCGCTCCCCACTCTCGAGGAAAAATCCACTACACACCTGGTTTGGAAGCCGGAACTTCGTCTACACAGCGATCCCACACGATCTCTCTCACTACACAGTTTGATCTCAACAGATCACACCCTCACAGTTGATCTTACACAAGATCTCAACCTCACAGCAGAAGAAAAGATGCAAGACTCTCTCTTTACACAGCCCCTATAGCAAAGAGAAAAGGTTACTGAAGCTGGGAAGTGAATCACACACAAAAACCACAGAGAAACAGATTTGAAAATTTTCTCAGGAAAACAGAGCTCTCTGGTTTTTGCAAAACGTTAGGGCAATTTGAGGAAGAAGAAGACTTGAGTTTAAATAGAAGAGATTAATCAATTAAAAAATAAAACCCAATCTTCCCAGATTAGCAAACAATCTTCTTTATCAGAACCTGACCTCAGACTGTGCCAAACACTATTAAGTGTAAGCACAGTAATCCAGGTTACAAGCAAACGACCGTTTAAAAAAGTCGTTGCTGACAAAAGAGGAAATCGGTTGACCGAAGGGAACTTTCGGTCGACCGGAGAAACACTTCGGTCGACCGACCGAAAATTCTGTCGACCGCAAACACTTGAGAAAACTTAGAAAATGAGCAGAAACATTATCGGTCGACCGGCGCGGTCGACCGACGAAAAAATCGAGATTTCGGTCGACCGCACCGGTCGACCGACGACCGCTCTGGAAAACAGTAAGGAAAGATCATCTGTGCGGTCGACCGGACCGGTCGACCGCTTTCTGATATATGCTGAAACTGGTTTTTATGACTTGACTAAAATATTTGTAAAATATTTGTTTGACCTCTGAAAATTATGAAACTTTGTAAAAAGTTTTTAATACTAAAAACAAACTGTTTGAAAAAATAATTTTGCAGATAGGTCCTCATACTTGTGAAAAATAGGGTTTTGTGAAAACGGTTTAAAAGCTTAAATAAGAAAACGTGTGTGATTCCCAATAGCTTCAAGTAAGCACAGTAACTCTTTGCCTACATTCTAGCACTAGAGAGAAATATAAAAGATAGCTAATATCCTCATATTGAGAGCAATACTTGAGCTTTGATATAGCTTGAATTGGATGAATCTTTTATATGACTTTGTTGTTCTTAAAATAACGTTGCTTCATCACTTGGCCTCCTCCTCCTTTGGATATCAACGTTGAAGCGCATATTCCATCCAAACCTCCATTAATGGCACTAACGAGCTTGATAAATGAATTTACTACATTTGCACTTAATAAGCCATTAGTACCGATAATGGTGGTTGTAAAACATCATCAAAACATAAGGACTAACAATCTCCCCCTTTTTGATGATGACAACCAACCATTATAAGAGCAAAAATAAAATAGCTTATAGATAGGTGCTCCCCCTATCTATGAGCTCCCCCTAAGTATATGCAACAAATGAGGAGATTTATCTCCCCCTTTGTCACCATCAAAAAATGGGGTAGAAAGAAATGCAAAAAACAACTAAACAAGCAAGCAATGTAGAACTTTCACATAGTGCATAAGCCCAAACCATTTCTTATGCGACAAAAATCATCCTCTCCAAGAGGCTTAGTAAATATATCCGCTAGTTGAGATTTTGTGTCAACAAATACTAGGGATACATCTTGTCTCTCTACATGATCGCGTAAGAAATGATGGCCCACGTCAATATGCTTGGTTCTAGAATGCAAAACCGAATTTTTTGAAATATTTATAGCACTTGTGTTATCACAAAAGATGTTAATATTTTGAAAATTCAAGTCATAATCAACTAAACTTTGTTTCATCCACAACACTTGAGCACAACATAAGCCGGCGGCAATATATTCCGCTTCTGTAGTGGACAATGCAACACAATTTTGTTTCTTGGAAGCCCAAGAAACAAGTGAATTTCCTAAGAATTGTCATGTTCCACTAGTACTCTTGCGGTCTACCTTACATCCGGCAAAGTCGGCATCACAAAAACCATATAAATCAAAAGAAGTGCTTCTTGGATAAAACAAACCAAGATTAAAAGTACCATTAACATATTTAATGATCCTTTTAACCGCAATTAAATGAGATACTTTAGGAGATGCTTGAAAACGTGCACATGCACACACACTAAACATAATATCGGGTCTACTAGCGGTAAGATAAAGAAGACTACCTATCATATCTCGGTATAATTTTTGGTCCACATCTTCACCACTTTCATCCGCATCAAGCTTAACACTAGTGCTCATGGGAGTAGGTGCATGCTTAGAGTTCTCTAACTTGAATTTCTTCACCAATTCCTTCGCATACTTGCTTTGTGAAATAAAGATCCCATCCTTAGTTTGCTTGACTTGGAGCCCGAGAAAGAATGTAAGCTCTCCCATCATACTCATCTCAAAGTGATCCTGCATAACTTTAGAAAATTCCTTGCATAAGGATTCATTAGTAGCACCGAAAATAATGTCATCCACATAAATTTGAACTAAAATAAAATCATTTTTCCTTTTTCTCACAAAAAGAGTGTTATCAATTGTTCCTTTTGAAAAACCATTTTCAACAAAAAAATAGAGAGGCGAGCATACCAAGCTCTAGGAGCTTGTTTCAAACCATATAAAGCTTTTTGTACCCGGTAAACATGATTAGGAAAAGCATGATCAATAAAACCGGGGGGTTGCTCAACATACACTTCCTCTTCTATAAAGCCATTTAAGAAGGCACTTTTAACATCCATTTGAAATAGTTTGAAATATTTAAAGCTAGCAAAAGCCAAAAACATCCTAATAGATTCCAACCTTGCAACCGGTGCAAAGGTTTCATCATAATCTATGCCCTCCTCTTGATTGTATCCTTGGGCAACCAAACGAGCTTTATTCCTAGTAACAATGCCATGTTCATCAAGTTTGTTTCTAAAAACCCATTTTGTACCAATAACACTAGCATTGTTAAGTCTAGGAACTAACTTCCAAACTTCATTTCTTTGAAAATTGTTTAATTCTTCATGCATAGCCAAAACCCAAAATTCATCATTTAAAGCATCATTAATCTTTTTAGGTTCTATATGAGATAAGAAAGCAACATTACCACACTCACTCAAAGCTTTTGAGCGAGTAATAACTCCTTTTGAAGGACTCCTAATGATTTGTTCCTTTGGTGATGCGATGTGAATTTCCAAGTCTTAGGTTGTTCAACTTGTTCATGGTTATTGGAGCTATCCACATCCTTTTGAGCTTCTATAGAGGGAGTATCATTAATTTGCAAGAAGTCTAATCCTCCCTCAACATCATCATCATCATCTTGCCTAGGTAAAACAACTTGAGAAACAATATTAGTCTCATCAAAAGTAACGTTTATAGATTCTTCAACAACGAGGCTTCGTTTATTGAAGACCCTATAAGCCTTACTTCGAGGTGCATAACCCAAGAAAATACCAACATCAATTTTAGAATCAAATTTATCATGGTGATCTTTTGTATTTAGAATAAAACATTTACAACCAAAGATACGAAAATAACCAATAAAAGGAATTTTTCCATAATAAAGTTCATAAGGAGTTTTCTTAAGCTTGGGTCTAATCAAAACGCGATTTAAAACATGGCAAGCCGTATTGACGGCTTCCGCCCAAAAATATTTTGGCAAGTCAAAAGAGTTAAACATAGAACGTGCCATCTCTTGTAAGGTGCAATTTTTCCGTTCAACAACACCATTTTGTTGTGGTGTTCTAGGAGCGGAAAACATATGAGTTATACCATGATGAGCACAAAAGTTATAGAAAAATTCATTCTGAAATTCACCACCATGATCACTTCTAATTTTAACAACCTTTAAATCTTTTTCATTCTCAATTCTTTTGATATGATTTGCAAATTCTTCAAAACAATCATTTTTCTTAGCAAGAAATATTGTCCATGTAAAACCAGAAAAATCATCAATAATCACAAAACATAGTGTTTGCCTCCAAGAGAGGTAACACGCATAGGACCAAATAAATCAAGATGAAGTAATTGCAAAGGTTTAGAAGTCGATACCTCATGGATAGATTTGAAAGAGGATTTTGTTTGTTTACCTTTGGCACAATCCTCACAAATTGAATCTTTGATGAAGTGCAAGCTAGGTAGCCCTTTTACAAGATTTTTCTTAGACAATTTTGATATTAACTCCATATTTGCATGTCCAAGTCTCTTGTGTCAAATCCAAGGGTTTTCATCAATAGCCGCAAGACACTTCACATCTTGATTCACTAACTCATTCATCTCAAAAATATACACATTAGATTTGTGTATGTAGGAAAAACTGTAATGAAAAGAACAAAAGAAAATTGTATTGAATTCCTTTAATTCCGATTACAACTTGATT
>BQKN01057659.1:0-15550 GCA_022839385.1 Asparagus kiusianus | reverse complement strand
GGGCGAATTCGTTCACTAATCCGCCGCGGTAATTTTTACCGTCTACAAGACCCCCTTCAAAGTTTTCAGACCAAAACCGACTTACGTGTGGTCTGGAATACTTTGAATAAAGCAGCTTCGGATGGATCAAGTACATTAGGATTTTTAGCAAACCCTCAGCTATCAACGGGTTTGATCTGCCTTTACCGATTACCGTTTGAATCGGGCTAGCCATACTATTCCCCTCAGTATGATGAGTTGTCGAGTAGTTTCTCTTAGGCTTAACGCTAAGATTTCTATTCTGACCCCTAGCCGTCTAGGGCGCGGGTCTCAATGAAGTCCCCTTGTCGGTTTCTGGGTTTTGGACGAGTCGCCTGCTTCCTGAAGGCGAGTTGAGTCGCGCGGGCGAAGTTAGGCATAGGTGGCGAAATTTTGAGTGACTTGCGGATTTCATTCGAGCCTTCGCCATCGAGACTTTACTTTTGGGCGAAAGTAGGCCTAATGTGAGTAAACCACGTGTCCATTTATGGGGTTTCGTGTTTTTCCAGCTTAACACGGCGTAGTATTATCATGATTCGACAGTTTGGCTCCGCTCCATGTGCCTCGTTCTGATCGTGGCCATGGTTTTTGAATTCAACCGTTGGATGCAACCGTCGATGAGGGTGATCTGGACCGTCAAATTTGATCGTGGCCACGTTTCCCGTTCGTGGGGGATCCGCCTCTCGAGGGCGATCGCGGCCACGTGGACAACTCCCCCTTTTTAAACCCGCTGTTTTCCTCCTTTAGGATTCATCGTGCTGTTGAATCTTGAAAAGAATTCCTAAGACAAGAGTTCCCGCCCCATCTTTCAATGGCTCCAAAACCTAGGAGGCGCAAAGTGAGAGGTGCAGGCCCTGGAGGCTACTCCGATCGTCTCTCCGCCGGCATGCCCGCCAGTACTCCGGAGTTGCGCTCAGGTATGTCGATGGGTTTGTTGGATGACCTCGTGTAGGTCTTAGGCGTCGAATTTGGGGAGATGAGTGTTGCCCATTATCCCGAAATTCCGCCGCCCTTTGGCGGCTTCCCCGATTTGGGGCAAAGCTTGCCCTATTTGCCTTTAGAGGGTAACCTTTGTCTCCGTGGGCGAACTCAGCCTGATAGGCGAGTTTGGCTTTTTCCTGTTGGAGGGCAGTGTCGCTTGTACGGGTAAACCTTGTTCGAAGTGGGTTCTCCCTTTTGATAGGCGATTTCGCCCACCTCTGCTTGATGGGCGATTTTACCCCTACAGCGTATTTTATCTTAATCGATTTTCCTTTCTTGCAGCAACTCTCTCCGATGAAGCTTTCCCGGAGGGTGTGGCCATTGGCCACGCCGGTGGTACGAACTACACGGCTCCTCCCCGATTTCCCTCACTGGCTCCAGTACCAGCGTTCACCGCCGACAAGCCGAATGGCTTGATAAAGAGGGTCACAGACGGTCACCACTTGACACTGCGCGAGTTGATGACCGATGCGGCGCTGACAGATGATGCTAGGGTGGAGCTGCCGAAACCTCAGTTTTTGTTCGGCGATGCCACGACCGACCCTTCTGCCCTGTTGCTCAAAGAGAGCATGTGGTTCCACATGGTGGAAGGGACTCGTTACTACCTCCCCAGCATGTCGAGGGGGTTCTCGATCGTCGAGCTGTGGTCCCTCGCGGTTCCTCGGATGATGAACTGGGAGCTGACCCCGACTCAAGATGGGGTCACTTGTGGCGTTTCCACGGGCTCTACCGCTGGATATGGAGTGGATGGCTCATGTAAGCATGTGACGGGTCTGCGTCCTGGTTTAATGTCCGCGGAACTGCCCGTGGGGGAGTCGATAGCAGCGGCGGAGACCTTCCGTCACCGCTTCTTCCGAGTCGGAGGGAGCTTTCCCCCGAAGGATTTCAGAGCTCCGGGGTGGGTCTATTCTGCGCCCGGCAACGACACTTGGTGGTCCAAGATCACCGACCGTGTTCTTGCTGAGAATGCTGATCTCAAGAACACGGAGCTGTACGTGGCCGGCGAAGCTACTCGACATGGCTTGCGGATCAACGCCTCTCAGTTCCACAGCATTTTGGAACTGTATTGTGCGGAAAGCAGCACATTTTTCACCCCCAATGGTGAGCTCGGTATTACCCCACACGAGATGTACGACGTGTCGGGGCTGCCTCTGGGGGACTTTCTTTACGAGGAGTACGTCCCCGATCAAACCGAGATCGATCAATTGTCCAATCATTCGCCCTTGGCGGTTGAGACTTTGTGGGAGTTACTCTGCCACTACCACATCTGCCTCAGCACCTTGGGGGTGGCAGATCATAAGGGGAAGAAGAAGAGGATCAGCCACAAGAATTGGGCTGATTACTTGTTCCCGAGGAACGATGTTAAGCGGAAGCCTGCCCTCCCGTTGGGCGTATGCGACCAATCCGAGGTGGAGGCGAGGATAGCCGAAGAGGGGGGGACCGTGACTCTCGACCGCGATGAAGGTGGATTTAAGTCTGGTACAGTCTTTCACTCTTTCCATCATCAGGCGAAGTCGCCCATCTCAGGGAAGGCGCTGCTTGTGGGGTACCTCATGTTATGGTTGAAGAGGTGCGTGATCCCCACTCACTCTTTCGAAGCTTTTCCTGTGGAGGTCGTGTACCCGGCGGTTTGTTTAGCTCACGGGAAGTCTTACTCCCTAGTATCGGCGACGATAGCGTGCATCCATCGGGGGCTTCGTACCCTGACAGCTCAAGTCTGCCGCGTATCGGCCACTGATGAGGGAGAAGGAGAGGTCATCAGGACCCCCAACCCTCGGGTGGGGCTGCCGTATACGTATCTGATGGCGTGGTTCGTATACCACTGTGAATGCCTGATGAGCGCCCCGGCGGTGATCCAAGGCGACAAGTTCGTCCCCTTCGTCCAGCGCTTGGAGAGGTGCTCCTGGAAATGCAAGGATATCCCCGACGCACGGAAGACGCTCTCCCACTTCGGGTATTACAACTTTCACCGCTTTTTTCCTTACTTTAGTGGGGGTGGATACGGAGAATCTCTGAGGGACGCGCCGACGGCGGATCACTACACAACCCTCCCTCGCGGCGCCTTTCGGTGGTTGGTAAACATCCGGCCGGGGTACCACGTCTTAAGAACGGGCTCCACATGCTATCTCGAGCCATATGTCCCCTGCAGGTTTGCCCGCCAGTTCGGGTACGATCAATTATACGTGGGCAACGCCAATCCCCATCTGCGCTTTGAAGGAGGGCTGGTGGATGGAGCTCAGGGATGGTTCTGGACTCATGCTGGCGAAACCGATGCCCGCTTTGAGTTACCCGCGAAGGATCGCGACTTGCACCACACGATCTCATATTGTCGGTGGTATCGGGGCGCCAGTGCCAATCCTGTTGACTTTTGGTTTCAGAGCTCGTGCCTGGCGGAGCACGGGCGTCGTCCAAGAGGAGCTCCTCGACCTTCGAGGCGGAGGGGCCGTGCAACGGCTAGGGAGCTGTTCATGGAAGGCCCTGCAGGAGGTTCTGAGGGTGAGGGCGCGGGCACAGACGAATCCGAGGCTCCTGAAACGCGAGCTCTGCCTCCCAGTCTTCCTCTAGCCTCCCAAGGCGAGCAGAGGGAACCTGTTGAGTTGACCCGGGCGAGCAAGCGTCTGGAGCAAGCCCGGAGTGCGATTGCTGGGCGCATGGGGGCGCCCCTCTTATCTCCGAGTAGTTCGTTGCTCTCGAAACGGCAGCGAGAAGCGGCGGAGAGCTCTAGAGCGGAAGTGGCCAAGAGGGCCCGTGGCGAGGAGACTATGGTGATCACCAGAGCGGTGGCTGGTCGGGCCGGTACTGTCTCTGGGGCGGAAGTTGTTCAATCTACCCCTTCTGCCATACCGCAGGCGGCTTCGGTGATTTCTAATGACACGCTTCCTTCCTCTGGTGTGGAGTCGCAGGCGGGGTTCTCGACGACTCCTGCACCCGCGCCAAGAGGTAATCTTTCGGCGCAACGCCCTTGTGTAAGAAGTCAGGTTCGTATTCTCTGACTGCTCATATTGAATTCATGCAGGCGTAGCCGAGAAAGCAATCCCCATTCCTTCTGATGAAGAGGAGGGGAATGGAGATGAAAGGGAACCAGAGGGTCCAGGTAAGCATGAGTTTCATTACTGCTGACCCTTCTAGGCCAAGGGGGTATTAATTGTCATCATTTTCCTTGTATCCGCAGCTGGCCCCTCTCACGAAGCTACTGGCAAGGAGGATCCTCCCTCTTGGGAGGGTCATTCGGGCGAATCCGAGACGGACGATGATGCCTCCATTCATGAGGCGCTATCAAGCGAAGAGGAGGTAGTGGTCCCTACGGATCAACAAGGGGAAACCCCTACCTCCGAGGGAGCACCGGTCGAGGGTGAACGTTCGGTGCAAGAGTCTTCAGCTCAGGGGGGAACTCCCGTTGGGCTGATGGTCACTTCCTCGCCGGCGGTGACCTGTGACTCTGCCACTGCCATCGTGGCGGCGCCAGCGGTTGTTCCGGTTCTAGGAGCACCAGTCACCTCTTCTGCGATCGTGACCACTAGTACTCCGATCGTGGCTTCATCCTCTGTCGAGGATGCCTCTCTCTCTCTCCTATGGAATGCTGGCGAAAGAGGCAGGTGGCGCGAGCTGTGGCCAACTTCGAAGACACTCTGGCCCACTGCACTTGGCAGGTCTTGGAGGGGAATTGTCCCTTCGAGGAATTCAAGGAAGTTCTCGAGGACGACACGTCCTTCTTGCGTAAGAGGCTCGGCACCATTGCGGCGAGACCCTACTTTCAGCGCCTGAACGAAGTGGAGGTGGCGGTTCAGCAGCTGCTCACTGCTCGTGCGGAGAGTTCCAACCTCTTTGATCTCGCCTCTTGCGAAGTTCGAGTAACTCTGGCAGATCAGGATCGCTGCCTGAACGAGAATCTGATGCTGGAGTTAAAGTTGTCAGTGGAGCTGTAGCAGGCCAAAGCCGAGGATGCACGGGTGGCTCGCGAGCAAGAGACGGTTGATAGCCGATTCTCCCGACTTTCCTTCGAAGTGGAGAGGCTGAAACAAGTCATAGCTGACGCGCAGGCCTCTCTGGCTGTTCAAGGGGAGGCCCTTGATCAGGTGGCAAAGGAGTTGGAGGGTGTTGAGTCCCGCCGGAAATTGACCACTGACTCTGTTGGGGAGAAGGATCGAGCCCTCAAGGATGTCAAGATGGCCATTCAAGACTTGATCTCGTGCACTGAGGAAGAGATTCGTGGAGAGATCTTAAGGAGGCTTGAGCTCCGCCATGCCGAAAAGATTCGTGAGGCGGAACTGCGGTTGAAATCTTTGTAATTCGTCTTTTTTGTTTTGTAACAGGACTCTTTTTCATGAATGAAATTATCCTTTTGTTTCTGGCGATTCTGGCTTAGGTGCATACTATATTTAGTATAGATATTTTAATGCACTAGTTGATGTTAAGTTGAGGGAAATTTCCCATGGCAGATTCCAGCTACAGACCCGTTTCGCCTGCAGGCGAATTTTACAAATTGATGAATTCGTAGTTGTTCTGTTAGTGGCGATTCCAGATACAGGTGGACTCCGCTTTTAGCGGGTCGTGTGTCCGCCCACGTGCACGTCAGTCACAGAGACGTGGGTACGCCGTCTTGCCTTAATTGCGGTGCGACGGGTCTCTTCATCCTTCACGCCCGATCTAGGCCGTCGGTTAGAGATCATGCCCCGAAACTGTCAAATCTCAACCGCTCATACGGGATGCGGGATATTCGGCTTCCTCCTTAACTGTTCGGGACTGAAGGGTCCAATCGAACCGCACATAACCTCCTAGGATCGGGGTATTTTAGTACCTTTTCCCTTCGTCAAGAAAAACCAAGGCTTTCTCATCGTTCCTCTCGGAAGAGATCCTAATTACCTTGTGTCTCCCAGATGGCGCCGAAGACGAAGAGGGTTACTTCCAAGAAGAGGAAGGAGGCATCTTTCTCGGGTGCGGCAGGAGCAGCCGCTGTCGAAGGTATGTTCCCGGTTCAAACCCTATTCAGACATGGATAGGTATCTCTTGCTTAGATCCCTCTTCCATGCCCTCACTGTGCTTCTCAGTCCACGATGATGCACCGCTTCCTGAGGAGCACGAGGCGGAACCCATCTTGATATCCGATGATGAGCCCGAGAGCCCGGAGGCTCCTCCTGCCTAGGGTTCCGCTCCACAACCAGGAATGGAACCTTGTCTCGAGGTTCCCCCAATTGCGGCGCTCTCCCCTGGTCAAAAACCCACTCCCCCTGGCTCCTCGTCTTGGCAGGCCCGCGTCGAGGAGTTCGAGAACGCCGTGAGACAGGTAATTTCTCTTGTCGATCTCGGCATGGGTAGTTTTGCCAGTTTCAGGCAATCTCTCCTGGATCGTGCGGTAGACATTTGACGATCGGGTGAAAATCGGCGTTTCACCCGTTGTATGCGAGAACTACGTCTTCTGGAGTCGCATATGATAGGGCTAGAGGCATTGCTGCGGGAAGGCCCCGAAGTTTATATGGAGTCCTGCCTGGCTTTCATCAGGCGTAGGGAGGCCCATGAACAGGAGATCCGTTCCAAAGAGATCGCTGATTCGGAGTACACTGCCAATTTCTGGGTGGATCACCATCGCTCGTCAGAGGAGGAAGTCATCGACCTTAATCACACGATAGCTCGCCTGCGAACCGAACTGGGACATGCGGAGGCGAGGTTGGAGAAGCTCCAGACCGACGTCGTCATTGCCCGTGAGAAGGCTGAAGCGGCAACTCAGCGCCTCTTGGTGTTGCGGGAACAAGACGCTGTCGCTAAGTCGAACTCCGAGGAGCGGATCAGGAAAGCGGCCGAGGACAAGGCTCGAGAGGACCACGCGAGACGGGTAGAATTGGCCAAGGCAGAGATTTCCACTTTCAGTGTGTTTGATTGAGATCCCCACTATGTATTCGTGCCTAAGACACTTTGTTTATTTGTCTTGCTTAATTTTGAAACTATGCCATGACTCGTGAAGTCATGACCTGTTCACATGTATTATCTTAAACACTGGGTGCATGTTTTGCTTCTTCGAACGTAATATTATGACTTTCGCGATTTGCAAAAAACATAACTTTGTTCAAATGTACTGTCTAGAAGCATTTGATGCAGTTTGTCTTCTTCCTCGTCGTGTTCCTTTTGGATATAACCCCTTTAATATTTCTTTGGCATGGCCATCAGCGGTTTCAGGTTGCAACACTTGGGCGAAAGCTCAGCTTGAGTATGGCTCAGCCCAGAGGATGGCGAATTCGCTGGGAGAGACGTACTAAACCGTCGGAGAGTTCGTTTGAAGGTTAACTTCATCCTTCGGCGAATTCAAACCATGGGCGAATCCCGAGTCCTGGTGGATTTGTGTCGATGTCACTGGCGAATTTACGCAAGGCGAAACTTGGATTGTGGCGGGTTTGTCTAACCGTCGGAGATCCAACCACGGGCGAAACTCACGCCACGTGTCGGTCGGCAGACCCAAGCGCTTGTCAACTAAGGCTCTGCGAACTCATTAATGCTCATTTATTGGTGAAGCGACTGAACCCTTCGCCTCTTGCTCAATCCGATTGGTCGGTTTGGTGTCTCGAGAGTAGTCTTTAATGGCGTTGAGTTCGAAGCGTCGCAGGTCGCTCGGGCCGCTTGATGGTTTGGGGCAACGAATCTCAGCCGTCGGATTTCTTGGTATATATTTCCGCACTCGCCCTCTTCTGGCAGAGTCCTGACTGCTTCGAGCGAAATCTGCCAGAAAAGAAAAGAAAACTTTTCTCCTCCATGGCTTCCTCTTCAGATCACAGCGATGCCGAAGGTGTCGGCTCCTCCGCTACCGTCGTGGATGTCGGCGCTCCGTCTGCTGCCCCGGCGAGCCCGGTCCAGGGATATCCTATTTCGGACCCCGCGGCTCACCCTGCTTTTGTGCCGCTCCAGGAGTTGGTGGATTTGGTGCACGGGTGCGCCCTCTCTGTCAGCATGGGCGGTGAGCGATACTACAACTCGCTCCCCCTCGTAGAGGCGCGTCTGGAGGCGATCCGCCGTGTGGGCGATGACTCGCTCACACAGCGATGTGAGCGAGAGCTTGAGTTCGTAGAGGGGTGGATGTACCGCCTCAAGGAATTGGCTCATGAAGACCTCTCCAACGAGTCACCGCCTCTCCCACTGCACCTCCTGCTGGAGCGTAACGAGTGGGCGAAGCGGATCCAGGCGAAGGAGGCTGAGCTCAGACGCCTACGACAGCGACACCAAACGGTACTGGACCGGATGGACGCTTACATGGACCGGGCTTTCTTTGAGGACGCCGGCACTCTCCGCGGTGAGGCGAAGCTGCAGGAGCGTTCGCGCAAGGCGGGGAAGCTCGGCGAGGCTGCCAGGGAGGTGGAGAGGGCGCTGGAGCTCCTTCGCCAGGAGGAAGAGGAATGCAAGGCGGACCTGGCCAGGCGGCAGCAGGAACGGAAGGAGAAGGCGAGGACCCGACGTGCGGCGGAGCGGGCTGCGCTCAAAGCCAAGATCGGCTCTTTTAGCCTTCTAAAATTCCTGTAATGCCTGTTTTGCTTATGTAATTTTGTCAACTTAATTGGTGCCCTGGGCATCACAACTAAACTGAAAACTCTTGTAAATTTCGGTCCGTCGTGGCCCTTTGGCTTGTTTTGCTTATCTTTGTTTTGCATGGATGGTCTCCCTCCATTTCTTCTTTGTGTGTTGCTGGGAACCTCGAGTTGAATTTGGTGGGCTTCTGACCATTCTGTTCCGAACTTGGTCATTTTGGACCCTTGTTCTGCTCTCGGTTGCTTACAGCGTGGGATCGGGTTGACTCCGATTTTCACGTTGTAGCTCCAGTGGGATCAAGAGAGTAACACTCGGCTTGCAGCAGAGAACAGCCGTTCGCTTCTGCGGCCGACTGAAAATCTCAACTTCAACTTGCCATTCGGCAAGCTGTCGCTTGAGGAATCGGCAGAGATGTCGTTTGCCAACCTGCTCTTGACAGTTGTCGTCGTCTGAATAGGCGGTGACAGATGATAATCGAATCGTCAGGGATGTAGGAATATGACGTTCGATTGTTGTAGAGGCCCTCACGTGGTAGGCCGCTACCCATCAGTTATCCTGAGGGAATGTTAGGATAGCTGGAATAGGCTAGATAGTTCAGGGACGTAGGAGTGTGACTATTGACAGAAGTAATAACACGTCGCGTGATAGGCTATTACTTAGGCTATGTTATTCGTCGGAATAACGGCGCCAGCCATCAGAGGTGATCATTAACCTGATGGGGTTTTGTCACGATTGGAGCGACTGTGGGGGACCTACCATTCTTCCTGAGGAGGATTGGTGAGTACATTGTGTCAGAGGTTTAATGTTAACGTGACAGGGAATGTCGTGATTGGAACGACTTTGGGGACCCACCATCCTTTGGAAGAGGATTGGCGAGTTGATTTGGTTTGTCGTGATGTGAACGACTTTGGTGGATTCGCCATCTCGTTGGAGAGGATAGGCAAAATGAATTGGTTTGTCGTGATATGAACGACTTAGTGGATCCGCCATCTCGTTGGAGAGGATAGGCGAAATGAATTGGTTTGTCGTGATATGAACGTCTTAGTGGATCCGCCATCTCGTTGGAGAGGATAGGCGAAATGAATTCCACCAGAGGCTTTCGCCATAACGGGTAGAGTAGGGATAGTTTAGCCTCGTATACCAGTTGGAGGGTTCGAGGGCCAGTTTAGACTCTTGCACTCATGGGAGTTGGTGAAGAAGAACTAAGGGTAGTACTTCTTCAAGTATTTGCCGTTGATGGGCATCATGATCTTGTCGCCGTTGGGCTTGACGAGGCGGTAGGCGCCATTCGAATAGACTGTTTCTATTACGAACGGCCCTTCCCATTTGGATTGAAATTTGCCTTTCTTCTTGGAGGTGAGAATCATTGGCCGGCGGACGGCCAACACCAGCTCTCCTTCCTTGAAGGCTCGGCGTTTGACTTTCTTGTCGAAAGCCTTAGCCATCCGGGCTTGGTAGAACTTAATGTGCTGTTGAGCTTCCAGCCGTTTGTCGTCTAACGCCTCGAGCTCGGCGAGTCGTTGTCGGCGATTGTCTTCCACCGTCATCCCCGTTGCCAAGGCAACGCGGAGGAAAGGTATCTGAATCTCCAACGGCAATATGGCCTCACAGCCATATACCAAGGAGTAGGGCGTATGGCCGGTCGGCGTGCGAACCGTGGTGCGATATGCCCATAGGCTTTCGCCAAGTTTCTCGTTCCAGTCGCGTTTGCTGGTTGAGGTCAACTTGGTCAAAATCTTAATGATCGTTTTGTTGAAGGCCTCGGCCAAGCCATTTGCTGATGGGTTATAGGCCGTGGAAGAGAGGTTCTGCATTCGGAACTTGTCGCAGAACCTGGTGAATGCGTGACTGACGAACTGTGTACCATTGTCATGAATGATACGTCGTGGTACGCCGTACCGGTAAATGACGTGGTGTTTGATGAACTTAATCACGTCGTTAGTCTTGACTTCTCTCAAGGGGACGGCTTCGGCCCATTTAGAGAAGTAGTCAGTGATCACAAGAATGAAGCGATGACCTCTTGCCGATGGCGGGGATATCGGTCCAACTATGTCCATCCCCCATGCCTCAAAAGGCCATGAAGCATTTGTTGGGTGTAGGTCTTCAGGTGGCTGATGCATGTAGTTGGCGAGAATCTGGCATTCGTGGCAGCGCTTTGCGTAGGCAACGGCGTCTTGGACCATCCCAGGCCAGAAGTAGCTAGTCCTTCGTAGGCGGTCCCAAAGTTTGGGTCCGGGCTGGTGAACTCCGTCGATGCCGTTGTGGGCCTCGCGTAGAGCCTCCTATGCTTCTGCTTTTGAGAGGCATCGAAGCAACAAGCCGTCGTATGACCTTCGATACAACGTCTTGGTGGTCGAGTCGTAGTAGAATCTCGTAGCACGTCTCCGGACGGACTCTCGCTCCTTTGCATCCTCGGGCAATACGCCGTATAGGACGTAATCGATGATCGGGAGGCGCCAGTCCTCAGCACTGGGCTGATCTGAGATTTGATGGGTGGCGTTTGCTTCTGGAGCGTCTTTCAGTCGAAAGAGCTTCTTGCTCGCCACTGTGACCGATTGGATTGTTCCGAATGGTTGAGCCAGGTTGGCCGCCAGGGAAGCCAAGGCATCCGCATGTGTGTTCTTGGAACGTAGCACATGCTCAATGTGGAAGCTATCGAATGACTCCGCTAGCCGGACAGCCGCCTTGTGGAGTGGGATCAGGTCTTCGTTTCTAACCTCATATTCGCCGGTCACCTGCTTGACGATGAGCTGGGAATCGCCGTAAGCTTCGAGATGCCTTACTCCTAGCTCTTTGGCCAGCTCAAGTCCAATGAGTAAGGCATTATATTCGGCCACGTTGTTGGTACATGGCTCTGTCAAGGAGAAGGCCCGGGGCAGCACGTGGTTGTGTGGGGAAGTGATGACTATCCCCACTCCAGCAACAATAGAGCCGTCTGGGGCCGCGCGAGACGCGCTGTCGAAGAACATCTGCCACACCTCTGGTAACGAAGTTACGTTGACCTCAAGTGGTTCGTCCGGCAAGTCTTCAAACAAGTCGGTCTTTGTCCCCAGCGGGTGACTGGCCACGAGATCGCATATGGCCTGCCCTTTGACCGACTTCTGTGGCATGAAGTGAATGTCGTACTGGGAGAGCAGAAGCGCCCATCTAGCTAAGCGCCAATTTAACGCCGCAGGTTGGGTCATGAAGACTCGAATGGGGTTCATCCTTGAGATGACGTGGATCGTCTGGCCAACCAGGTAGTGTCGCATCTTTTGGATGGCGAATACCAAGGTCAAACATTCCTTCTCGACCATCGGGTACCGTTGCTCGGCGCCCTGTAGGGTTCTACTTAGATAGTAGATGCCTTGTTCGTAGCCGGCGTCATCGTTCTGTGCCAGGAGAGCACCGAGAGAATACTCCATGGCACGGATATAGATAAGAAACGGTCTCCCTGAAATTGGTGCGGCGAGTACAGGCGGATTCGATAGGTACGCCTTGATATCTTCGAAGGCCTTCTGGCAAGACTCGTCCCATACGAAGGAAGTGCCTTTCTTCATGAGCCTGGAGAATGGCTGACATTTGCCCGAAAGGTTTGACATGAACCTTCGGATGTAGGCCAATCTTCCCTGGAGGCCCCTCAATTCTTTGAGGTTCTGGGGTGGTTGGAGCTCTTGGATAGCTCGCACCTTGTCTGGATCGATTCGGATCCCTTTTGTCGTGACGACGAAGCCGAGGAATTTACCACTAGCCATCCCTAGGAATGACTTAGTGGGATTCATCTTGAGTTGATGAGTCCTCATGAGTTCGAACATCGTTTTCAGGTCTTGGAGGTGGTCGCCCTTGTGACGACTCTTCACGACCAGATCGTCCACATAGCACTCTACCGTTTTTCGTAGATGGTCTCGAAAGATCAAGCTCATGGTGCGTTGGTAGGTTGCGCCGGCATTCTTGAGTCCGAAAGACATAACGGTGTAGCAGTACACCCCCATAGGAGTTCTGAACGCGGTGTGTTTCTCGTCCTCGGGGTGCATTTTGATTTGATTGTACCCCGAGAAACCGTCCATGAAGGACATCCTCTCAAATCCACACGTGTTGTCGATGATGACATCCGTGATGGGCAGGGGGAACTCGTCTTTTGGGCACGCAGAGTTGAGATCTCTGAAATCGATGCAGATGCGGATCTTACCGCTTTTCTTCAGCACTGGAACAATGTTAGCCACCCAGTCGGGGTGCTGTTCCTCTCTGATGAAGCTGGATTCGATGAGCTTCTTTACTTCGGCCTCGATCGCCTCCATGATCTGGGGGTGAAACCGCCTTTGCTGCTGCTTGACTGGCTTGGCGTCTAGGCTGATGTTGAGGCGATGTGTGGCGATCCGCGGATCCAAGCCAGGCATGTCCTCATAATTCCATGCGAAGACGTCGATGTATTCCCGTATGAGGGCAATGAGGTCCTCCTTTTCTTGAGGAGGCAGGCTACCACTGATGAATATGGGCTTGGGACTCTCGTCAGTGCCTATGTTCACTTGGAGGATCTTGTCCTCGGTGGGCGGTTCCCTTTGCTCGAAGCGACTACTCCACTGGGCGTTAACGTGGCGATCCCACGTCTCGTCATAGAGCGGAAGTTGTTCATCTGTCGCCATTTCGGCGGGATCCATCGTAGCCATGTTGATTGTAAGGCTGTCGAACAGATCCCTCACGCTGATATCCGAGTCCCACACCGACGTAACCGATGATTGGTCCCCCGAGCATGCATAGTCGGAATCTTCGTTGACACAGAAATACAGTTCTGACGAGGAGGAGGAGTAGCCTAAACCTCTCTTAGTCCGGTTGAAATAATTCGAGGGTTTCCCCTTAGGTACGTAAGCAGGTCGGATGACCGTTTTGCGTCCTCGGCCGTAATTAAGGCCTTCCAGACGAGTGAGGTTGTATCCCATGTCGCTCATCATGCGTCTCGCAATTCGACTGTATTGCGAAAACTAGGGTGCTGGGTCTTCGTCTTCGGACTCGTCCCAGAGCGTGCGCAAGGGGCGATCGATCCGGCCAAAAATAATATCTTTTCGATATTTATTTCGGGCCGGCACAACAAATACAGCTCGCGATGAGTCAATCGGCTGCCCCCTCGCGGCGTACAACGAGCGTACCGGAGTGTGCAGGGAAGGATCTTGGTAGAGCTCTGACCATAGGTCGTTGGATTCATCATCCTCAGACGTAGAACGAGAAGACACATAAGCAAAGTCGGATTTTTCATTGACGACAATCTTTCCCGCCTGAACAGCGTTGGTTACACGATGACTCTCATAACCAATTACAATTGACTCGAAATCGTTTAAGATTAGATTGTCGCCGTACTCAGGCTCACTGTCCGCCTCGTTGCCGCTTTCCGGCTCCTCAATCGGCGGTTCGACGGGGTCTTGATACAGCAGAGAGTCGGTGAAATAGTTTTCGACGCCTTTAAAGGGCTGTCTGTCGGCCGCTACAGTCTTCACACGCTCATAGTCGTCCACGTACTTCAAGCATTGATGAAGGGTGGATGGGACTATTCGGTTGCCATGGATCCACGGGCGTCCTAGGAGCATGTTGTAGGAAGGCTCGGCATCGATGACATAGCAGGTCACCTCCGTCTTCATGTCGCCTATGCGGCATTTCAGGCAGATTTTGCCCAGCGGCCGCGTCCCTGTGGCGTTAAAGCCAAAAATGGTAGTGGTGGTCGATGACAGGCGCTTTGGCGGTATCCCCAGGTGTTTAATTAATTTCAGGGGCACAATGCTCAACGCAGAACCCGGGTCGACTTGGATCCGGTCCACCCTCGCCGAGCCGACATATCCCGTGAAATACAGGGGTCGATCATGCGATGTGCTCTTGATGAGCATGTCCTCGGGGGTGAAAGTGATGCACGGGACCCGCCTCTCGGAGACTTGGCAGCAAGTCGTGCATTCTCGTTCTGCCTCCGTCTCTTTCGAGAAGTGGGTTGAGAACGCCTCTGGGTCCGCCAACGCCTCTTGCAGGGCTTCGCGAGTGGACCTGGACAACCGGAGGAGGTCGTACATGGTGATTCGCGCCGGGATGCTTTTCAACTGTGCGAGCACGTTGAACCGGAAAGGTTGGCGACTTGAGCTGGGTGCATCTGGATTGGGAGGGGTTGTGGCGGTTGGCCTCGCGGGAGGTCTTACCGCGTTTTCTACCCTCGCGGGATATTCTTTGGCGAAATCCCTTCCCGTCCTCGTGGCGAAGACGTTGGCGTCCTCCTCTGAATCGGTCAAGGCGGCTACCACTATGTCATTTGTGTCTGGGGTGGCATAGATGACGTTGCAGTGTTTTCTCCTTGCTTCCTTCGGAGACTTTGTAGTCCACTGTTCATCGTTGAGGAGATCTGGGTGAACCCACATTATCTACCCCGATGGCAGGGTCTGCGGGACTAAGCCCTTCTCTCGCTGGTTGTGAGGATCGTTATTGGTGATCTTCAGAATCGCTTTGGGGATAGGAACTACCCCCGCCGGAGCTTGAACTTCGGGGAGATTTGTCCCAAAGCTCAAGGTGATCATGTTTGTGGTCACCTGCTTCTGGACCTTCTCCTTCTTCAGGACCCCTGCGTCGTAAAGGGCCTGGAGTTTGTCCTTGAGGACGTAGCATTTGGTCGTGTGGTGACCGAGGAATCTGTGATAAGCACAGTAGGTCGGGTCACCAGTCTTGTCTGCTTCCTCAGGCTTCGTAGCCTCAGGTAGCTTGATTCGACCACTCTTGAGCAGAGTATCGAGCGTTGCCACCACCTGGTCCTCTTTGAAGTCATACTGCCGCGGGGGGGCGTTGTTCAAATTGCCTAGGCTTCGGCCTTGGAGCAGTCTTTGGCGCTGGGGCAGAGTCAACAGCCATGATCTCCTTTCCTCTTGTTCGAGGGGGGTTCTTTAGCACAGCCGGCTCTACGGCTCCTTTCTTGGGCTGGGGCTCTTCGGCCTCTAGCCTCTTGATCATGTTTTCTACTTGTTCGCCTTGACGAACGAGCTCTTTCCATGTCCGGGTCTCCACCGCGCCTATTTTGGATAGGATGTGGATCGACAGGTTG
>BQKN01057658.1:8763-21516 GCA_022839385.1 Asparagus kiusianus | reverse complement strand
TAATTCTCCAATCCCTTGAACGGTTGCTTATCCGCGACCACCGTCTTGACTTCATTATCTGTGCCCACATATTTGAGGCATTGATGCAGAGTTGACGGGACTATAAGGTTACCGTGGATCCAAGGCCGACCCAACAGCAAATTATAGGAAGTTTCCGCGTCAATCACATAGCATGTTACTTCCGACTTCAAATCCCCGATCTGGCATTTGATTCGGATCTTCCCCAAGGGTTTGGACCCGCTGGTGTTGAATCCGTAAATCGTCGTGCCAGTGGAAGCTAATTTGCTAGTCGGGATTCCGAGATGATGCATCAATCGGAATGGCATGATGCTGACAGCGGAACCCGGATCGACTTGGATCCGGTTGACAACGCTGGAGCCAATATGCCCGGTGAAGTACAACGGCCTATCATGATTTGAATTCTTCGTCTGCATATCTTCCTTGGTGAAAGAGATGCAGGGGAAGTGATGTGCCGCCAGATTGCATTGTTGGGCTGATGATTCTGGTTCTTTGGAAGATGGTTTGATCCGAGTCAAGAATGCTTCCGAATAACTCAAGGCTTCTTGTAGCACTTTCCGTGTATCCTTTGACAACCGCAGCAACTCATATAGAGTTATTCGGGCCGGGATGTTGGCCAATTGCGCCATAATGTCGAAGTGGGGCTGAGAGCTCGTATTCCCCGGTTTGTCCCGCCCAATCGGGTGATTGAATCGAGATTGCCTTGGGTTCTGAGCTTCTTGACGTAGAGGCTCTTTTCCCTTATCCTTCTGTGGGATTCTCTCCGTAGCTGCTGGTGTTAGGGGAATTGCTGCAATCCCTAGTTCTGCCAGCGTCTTGGAAGGTGGGGTTTTGGTACCCAACTGCTCGGTAGCATCCGGATACTTGAAATGATACTCGTTCCCGCTCCGGGTTACAAAAGCTTCTTGTTCGTCTTCAGAAAGCGGGAAGGTTGGAATTTTGTCGTCATCCACCCCCGGTATAGCAGAGGCCCCGTAACAGGATTTGCCCTTCCTTTTCGACTTCTTCTTATTCTTTGTGGAAGAGGTCCCGGCCCATTGCTCATCTGCGATCAAATCCGGATGAACCCACAAGATCTCGCTATTCGGGGCTGTGTGTGGCACAAGCCATTTCTGACGCTGTTGGTGCGGATCATCGTTCACTGTCTTCACTGCCGCTTTGATCACCGACTCGTGTTGGAACCAACTCGAGGGAACAGATCCAAAGCTAATGGATACGGTGTTTGCGCCCACTTTTTTCTCCTTGGGCTGCTTCATAGTAATAACCCCAACATCGATTAGGGCCTGAATCTTATCTTTGAGGGCGTAGCATACCTTGGTAGGATGGTGCACCGCTCGGTGGAATGCACAGTATTTCGGGTCATTGACCCTCTTGGCATCTTCTTGATCCTGAATCGACGGCAGCTTGATCTTGTTGTTCTCGACCAAATACTTGAAGATACCGGGGATTTCATCCTCTTTGAATGAGTAGACTTTTGGGAACCTTGGCTCCCCAACCTTTTGCTTCTGGGGCTGTTGCTGCCATCTCGGTTGTTGAGGCGCCCTCTGTTGCTGCTGCTGCGGCTGCTGCGGCTGTTGCTGCTGTTGCGGTTGTGCTTGCACTTCAAAGACTTGATTTGCGACTACCGCATTCGCATGCGCCTTCCCTTTACCCTTGGGGGTAAAATTTGGTTGCGGGGTATTGTTGGGAATTTGCCCTCTCTCCGCCTTCTTCCTCTTGAGGAATCGCTCGGCTCTTTCTCCCCGCACCTTCAAATCCTTCCAGGTTTTGGATGGCGCCATTCCCATGGCTTCGAGGATGTCGAGCGTCAAGTTGTTGTGGCAAGTCTCGAGGATGAAATCCTCGCCGACCGGATCCCTGCAATTCATGGCTTTGTTCCGGAATCTTTTCACGAAGTTTTCAACCGTCTCGCCGTTCTTTTGTTTTTCATCGAACAGCGTGCCGATTGAAACCTCGGTGTCATCATCAAAGAAGTTTGTTAGGAACATGTCCTCCATGTCATCCCAGCCGTTGATGCTTCCGGGCTTGAGACGGCGATACCAATCGAAGGCAGCTCCGCGAAGAGTGCCGACGAATGACCGCACCATGAGGGGCTCATTTCCGGAAATGATTCCTAAATGAGACTTGAAGTAGATTAAATGCTGGGTAGGGGAACCCTTCCCATCAAACGGCGTAAAGTTAATCAGATTAAACTTTGCCGGATATGGGATCGATTCCCACTCCCTTGGATAGGGGCAGGGTATACCGGATCTTTTTACCTCTTGAGCACTCATCAACGCATTGATTTTGCTCTCCAGGTCTTTCATCTTCCTGTCCTCACTTGTCTCGGTCTTCGAGTGGCTTCGAGGTGAGGTGACATGGTCCTCTTTTGCATTATCTTCTGCGGGACCACCCCCAGTGCTGGTGTTGACAGGAGGGACGTTGACATTATCCCATTCCCGTTCATGCTCCTCTGGATTGCGTTGGCTCGGTTCTCCTTGGTGAACCGTCATCGCCGCGATCTGTTGGTCGTGCATCTCCCTCATCCGCTGCATGGCCATCTCCATTTCAAATTTGAAGCTCTCCTTTTGCTTGGCTAGGGCTTCTTCAAGTATCTTCGACACTTGTTCGGTGCTGATCATGAGCGATTCATAAGGTTGGCCCGCACTCGAAGTTGTGTCGTCGGATGCGACGGCGGAGCAGGTATCAGAATCAGCATCGGATTCCTCTTCTTCTAGGGAAAGTCCCTTGTGTACTCTTGGGTAATTCTTTCGTTTGATGGTTCCCGACCGTAACCACGTCATGCATCGGGATGCCTCGGCGAGCTGATCCAAGTTGAGACGTGGTGTTGATCCCCCTCTGCCGGTCATGTTGACTGACACTTTCGAGTATTCATCCTCTCGTCGGAGCGATTTCTTCTTGTGGAAACGCTTCGGCTTGGAGAGTCTCTCGAACACCGAGATTCTTGTTGGGGTCTGAGCACAGCAACACTCGGACAGCACTGCCTTGATAATGTTGGCACAAGGGCAGCGGGACTCCATATCCTGCATGTATCTCTTTCGAGGTTTTTCCACACCCCCAGCCCTGTAGTACAGCTCATCAGCTTGATAGCTGGAGCAACCTACAGAGTGTTGGTAAGTGTCCCTCGGTATAACACGCTCATCCTCAGACGAGTGTGTTTCTCCTTGGGAATGCAAAACATGGTTAGATTTTTCAAGAGTGGCCCGTTCAATTTTACGCTTTTGGGAGCGTAGAAATCGAACGGGCTCTTTTAGTTCGACTCGCAACCCGGTGCGGTCGGTGATAGGGGCTTTCCCTTTCTCATCTTTCTTGGGGGGATTGATTCGACCCCCGGTCTGGTTTTTAATCTGGGGACCTTTCAATGGTCCCAGCCGTTCTTTGACGGGTATTCTACCTCGGTTCTCCGGTAAGGGACCGAGGCGACTCGTCAAAGGAACCTGGGATCTTGAATGATCCCCTTTTTTACCTGACCCTGTTGAGGGTGCCGGTACAGGAGGAGTAGGCTCTGATTTGGTTGAACTCTGGGCGATAATCTTGCCCTTCTTTGCTGGAAGTGTTGGTGTCGATTTAGGAACCCACACCGATTTGCTTGTAGACGGTGTTTTGACCACCGTTTCTCGCTGCATCTCCTCTGCCTTCTTCAACAGGAGCCGGGCATGTGCGAGTAGAGCGCGGCGCTTCTTGATTCGCTCCTCGAGCGTGGAGCGGTTCCTCTTGACACGGATCCACTCACTTGCTTCTGTTTTGGAGGGGAGGTTGATTGCTTGCCGTTGCTCTTGTCGCTGCCTCGACTTCAGATCCTCTGCATAGCGCACTCCATCTTTCGACTCCTTAGCCCTGGCGAGCTGTTGAGCGAGGCGTTGGCGGCATCTTTGGATCGCCCTTTTTGATGGAGTTGGAGCAGCATCACCCATTGCCTTTGGTGCTGTTGGATCTACGTTCTTGACCACACTGATCGACGCAAGGCCGTTGTGTGGTGCAAGTGTAGCAGCAGCGACGGCGGGGTCTTGAATTGAGGAGTTGGAGATCCCGCAAGCCCTTTTTGGAGATGGGTTCTTCCTGCGCCGGTGCGGAGAGGCAGATCTGGAGGAGGAGGAGGAGAGGTACTCTTCATACTTCTGCTGGTTGAACTCGTACTCGACCTCTTCATTCACCCGGATCTTGAAGGCCGGTTGCGTCACTCCGATCTCGGCAGCTTGTTTCCGGTAAAAGTTGCTGTTTTCATTGATGTTCTCTTTTTTGAGATCTGTTACAACTTTGAGCGTTACAACAGGATAAAATGAAAACAAAAGGGTTACAACTTTAACGAAAATAAACACGAGATCCCGTTTTGGTACGGTCTCGCTTGCGTGGGTTGTTGGCCTGTGACGGGGACGTCGATATCCGTGGACCGCCGACTCTTCAAGATCCTTTCCGGGAAAATCCGGCAGAGTTTCGTCTATCCGCGGAGGGATATAGAAACAGAACTTCGCCGATCCACGTGAGATCTAGAAGTTTAAAGCGTATATCTCGGCTAACGCGAGATAATAGCTCTTCTCAGTGTCGCCTGCGAAGGGCAACACCAAGGAACAGAAGGGGGTGAATGAAGGGTGCTGATGAAGAACGCCTTACTCCGTGCTCCGGCAGGGCTTCGCCGCTATCTTGCAGACTCTGACTCCTCACTCCGGCAGGGCTTCGCCGCTCTCTTGCAGAACAATCCTTGGCTAAGATAATTCAGCCTTGAATTGAGAGCAAAATCAAGAGCCCTTCACAAAGGAGGCCAAGGGGGCTATTTATAGCCACAAGGAGAGGGGGGGGCTGATGTGAGACACCCCCTAGGGGGTGTCTCGGCCCTGGCCGAGACACCCCAAGGGGTGTCTCGGGCCTGCCGAGGCCCATTTGGGTGTCCCAACGCAGTCCGAGGCTGTGCCGTTGTTCTGCCGTTGTCCTGCCGTTGACTCGCCGTTGACTTTTCGTCCGAACTCGGATTCGAGTGATTTCGGATGCGTTGGAATCGTGACGGCGAGCTCTATAGGCCCCGATGGTTGGATTATCCGTGGGGTGATTGGGGTATAGCGGGCGTTGGTCCAATTGCGGTGATTGCGGGGTTTTTCGGTCAACCCGTATCCTCGTGATTCTGACATTCTGTCGGCTCACGTAATCCGTCGGTTTGCTTCAGTCACTCACCGGCGTCATTTGAGCTCTTGTGAACTGGGTAGTGATGTTTGATCATCGATCGTTAACACCGAGCTGTCAGTGGGGACCTATCGGCAATTTTTGATGCCTACACCAAGAAGTTCTCCTCCAGGAGAAAAATTCGTTGGTATGAAGATGTCGAAAACACCAACGAAGATCTCGCCCCGCTGGATGCCGAAGCTGCTTTGGGTGAGATCTCTCCAACTTCCAACTAGGTCAGATCTACTCTGGCCGAATCTTCTGTTGCCGAGGGCGTGGTGACTCTCTCGAAGAGAGCCCGCCAAAGGCAACGTCAACGCCTTGCGAAATAATTCGCAAAGGCGATGGAATCTGTGGACGGGATCCGCTACAACACGGATCTGAAGGACAGAAGAGGCAAGCAGCCTCAACAACAGATGAATGGTGGTTCCTCCAAGCCACCAACAATGCAATGGGTCCATGTCAAACGGAACCGCTCAACGCTGGAGGAACGCATTCGCAAGCGCCGTGCATTATCGGCGCAGGCACGGGCACAAGCTGAAGAAGCCCGTAGAAAGCTTCAGAAGGAGGTGACAAAGAAGCCGCCACCAACTCGCAAAGTGTGGAGGCCGAAATCCGAAGTGGCGATTCAGGCCAAAGAGCAACCTTTGCAACCTTCGAAGCAGATTCAACCTCCGGCGAACCAAACGAAGTCGCCGACAATTCCCATGGCCACTCCGGGAGGTCACGCAGAATCATCCAGGAGAAAGAAGTCAGTTTTGGAGCACCTCGGCCCACTCCCCAATGGACGATGCAAAACTCCAGTTCAAGAGCGTTTGGGCCCGATGAAGAAGCCCCGAACGACTCAACATGCTGGGGGTCGCTATCACTTTCAGCATGACAAGGAATTCAAGAATGCTGCGCGCGCCAATTTGCGCATCGAAGTCCAGGAGCCCACTAAGAACTCACGCCCACAAAGGCATATTTCGAGGCGCGTAACTTTTGAAGGCCCAAAGAAGGCGATTCGCCCCCAGAAAGAAACATTGTCGTCCGATGACGATGATGTTATACCTGGGAAATCGTGCCAACACGCGATAGGTTGCTCCGACCTTCATACGGACGAGCTGTACTATCATGCTGGGGGTATGAGCAGAGCCAGAAAGAGAAGTCCTCGTAGGCTCGAAACTCAATGCCCCTGTGCCAAGCTCATTCGGGCGGTACTGTCTGAATGCAACTGCATCAAAGCAGTCCCCGAGAGAGTCTCGGTGTTCGAAAGGCTCAGCACTGAAACGTTAAAGCCAAGGCCTAAGCGTTTCCGACGAAGGAGAGCGGTGGTTGAAGACGGAGAATTTCCAAGAGTCACCGCTAACATGACCAACAAGGGGACATTGGCACGGGATGATCTCGAGTCGATTCTGAGAGCATCCCGGCGTCTAACCCGTTTACAGTCTGGAGCCATCTCACGAAGAACTTATGGGAGGGTTCGGATAAGACCACCTTCAGAAGATGAGGAATCGGATGCCTGCTCTGCGGTTGCGTCTGACAACACCGTATCCAGCGAAGGAGAACCCCGCGAGTCATTCATGATAAGCGCGGAACAAGTGGCCAAGATGCTCGAAGAAGCCATGGCCAAACAACAGGAGAGCTTCAGGCTCGAGATGCAGATGGCTATGCAGACTATGAAAGAGATGCATGACCAACAACTCCAGGCACTGAGGAACCAACAAGGTGAATCAAGTCGTCGTAACCAGAACAATCTGGAAGATGAGGACACAGGTGCAAATGAAACTCATAATGCCAATGACCCTCCCATCAACGCAGGGGGTGGTAATGAGGATGCCAACGAAGATACAAGTGAAAACTTGAAGATCAAAAGCCTCGAGAGCAAAATTAATACATTGATGTCCGCTCAAGAGGTGAAGAAAACGGGCATTCCTTGTCCATACCCAAGGGAGTGGGAGTCAATCCCCTATCCGGCGAAGTTTAGTCTAATCAACTTCACGCCGTTCGATGGGAAAGGTTCCACCACTCAGCATTTGATTTATTTCAAATCGCACCTGGGTGTTGTAGGCATCAAAAATTGCCGATAGGTCCCCGCAAGCAGCTCGACGTTAACAAATGACGAAGAACGTCACTACCCGGTTCACAAGAGTTCAATTGACGTCGGTGAGCGCCTGAAGTGAACCGACGGACTACGTGAGCCGACAGAATCTCAGAACAACGGGGATACGGACTGACCGGAAACCCCGTGATCACTACAAAAGGAGCAGCGCCCATCGTGTCCCGTTCGCCCTACTGATAATCCAACCATCGGGATTTACAGAGCTCTTCGTCAGAATTCTAACGCATTTGAAATCAATCAAATCCGAGTTCGGACGAAAAGTCAACGGTGGAACAACGGCGGACGGTCTCGGACTGAACCGAGGCACCCGGCGATGTCCTTGCTAGGACGAAACACCCGAGGGGTGTCTTGGCAAAACCAAAACACCCCAGGGGTGTCTCGGCCAAGCCGAGACACCCCAAAGGTGTCTCGGCCAGGCCGAGACACCCTAGGGTGTCTCCAAGTTGTTTCAACGCCGAAATGCTTTTTGAGGGGTGTCTCAAGGCGTTTTACACGCCGAAATGCTTTTTGGGGGTGTCTCAAGGCGTTTTACACACCGAAATGCTTTTTGGGGGTGTCTCAAGGCGTTTTACACGCCGAAATGCTTTTTGGGGCAGCCCCTAGGGCCTCCTCTTGGCCTATAAATAGACCCCTTGGGTCCTCATTCAAAAGGCTGGATTTTTGGGGAGAGCAAGGCTAGAGCTTGGAGGAAATTTTAGATCTTGAGCTTTATCCTTGAGATCTGAAATTTGCAAGAGGAGCGGCGAAGCCCTGCCGGAGCGAGGAGTGAGAGTTCTTCATCAACCCTTCATCACCCGTCCCCTTGGTATTACCCTTCGCAGGTAATACTAAGAAGTGCTAGTGTCTCGTTTTAGCCGAGATATACGCTTTAAAACTTCTAGATCTCACGCGGATCGACGAAGTTCTGTTTCTATATCCCTTCGCGGATAGACAAAACTCTGCCGGATTCTTCCGGAACGGATCTAATTGACCGGCGGTCCACGGATATCAACATCCCCATCACAGGCAAAAGACCCACGCAAGCGAGACCGCACCAAAACGGGATCTCGTGTTTATTTTCGATAAAGTTGTAATCTTTGTTTTATTGCACAAGTAGATCTTATAAAAAGATCGACTTTTCATTTGATTTTGTTGTAACGCTTGAAGTTGTAACAGATCTCAAAGCAATGAAAACAGTAACTTTTCCCGAAAACAAGCTGGCGACCACAGTGGGAGCCGCCGATCTCGCCACCGAGATCGTCGTGACGCAACCGGCCTTCAAGATCCGGGTGAATGAAGAGATCGAATACGAGTTCGATCAACAGAAGTTTGAAGAGTACCTCTCTTCCTCCTCCTCCAGATCCGCCTCTCCGCATAGACGGGGAAGACTCCATCCTCCCGAAGGGCTCGTGGGATCTCCAACTCCTCAATCCAAGATCCCACCGTTGCTGCTGCTACACTTGCACAACACAACGTCCCCGCGTCGTTCAGTGTGGTCAAGGCTGTAGATACATCCTCCACAAAGGCGATTGATGATGCAACTCCAGCTTCATCAAAGAGGGCTCGCCAAAGACGGCGTCAACGCCTCGCCCTACAACAAGCCAAAGCTGCTGAATCGTTGGATGGGATCCGTTACAATGAGGATCTAAAATCCAGGTACCGCCGAGAACAACAACGGCAAACAACCAACCTCCCCTCCAAAACAGAAGCAAGTGAGTGGATCCGCGTCAAGAGGAACCGCTCCACGCTCGAGGAGCGAATCAAAAAGTGTCGCGCCTTGCTTGCGCATGCCCGAGCCCTGTTGCAAAAGGCGGAGGGAATGCAGAAAGAAGAGGTGGTCAAGAGCCCGTCTACAAGCAAGTGGGTTTGGTTGCCAAAGCCAAAACCAGCACCTCAAACACAAGAAGGTGGAGTTGCTGCCCGAGTTCCTTCAAAACCAGATCCGGTGCCTTCAACGGAGCCAGGTAAAAAAGGGGATCCTTCAAAACCCAGGGTTCCTTTGAAAGGTCGCCTCGGTCCCTTACCGGAGAATCGAGGTAGAGTACCTATCAAGGAAAGACTGGGACCATTGAAAAGTCCCCAAGTGATGAATCAAACTGGGGGTCGTATCAATCCCCCCAAGAAAGATGATAAAGGGAAAGCCCCTATCACCGACCGCACCGGGTTGCGAGTCGAAGTAAAAGAGCCCGTTCAGTTTCTACGCTCACAAAAGTGTAAACTTGAACGGGCCACTTTTGAAAAATCTAACAAAGCGTTGCATCCCCGAAGGGAAGCACACTCATCTGAGGATGAGGGTGTTATACCGGGAAACACATACCAACACTCTGTAGGTTGCTCCAGCTACCAAACTGATGAGTTGTACTACAGAGCTGGGGGTATGGAAAAGTCCCGGAAGAGATATGTGCAGGACATGGAGTCTCGTTGCCCGTGCGCCAACATAATCAAGGCGGTGCTATCTGAATGCTGCTGTGCTCAAGCCCCGAGGAGAGTCTCGGTGTTCGAAAGAATTTCCTCACTGAAACGCTTCCACAAGAAGAAATTCGTCCGTCAAAAAGACGAATATCCAAGAGTGTCGGTTAACATGACCGGCAGAGGGGGATCAACACAATACTTCAGCATAGATCAGCTTGCCGAGGTATCCCGATGCGTGACGCGGTTGCCACCAGGAATCAGGGGCCAGAAGAATTACCGAAGGGTACAAAAGGGGCTCTCTTTAGAAGAAGAGGAATCAGATGCTGATTCGGATTCTTGCTCTGCTGTTGCATCCGATGACACGGCTTCGAATACAGGCCAACCTTATGAATCGCTCATGATCAGCGCTGAACAAGTGTCTAAGATACTTGAAGAGGCTCTGGCTAAGCAGAAGGAGAGCTTCAAGTTTGAAATGGAGATGGCCATACAGCGAATGAGGGAGATGCACGACCAATAAATTGCGGCGCTGACGGTTCACCAAGCAGAGCCAAATCAACGCAATCAAGATGAGAATGAGCGGGAAGGAGATAATGTCAATATCCCTCCCGTCAACAACGACAACGGGGGCGGTCCCGCGAATGATAATGCTAAAGAGGACCACGTCACCTCTCCTCAAAGCCACTCGAAGGCAGATACGAGTGAGGACAAGAAGATGAAGGACCTGGAGAGCAAAATCAACGCGTTGATGAACGCTCAAGAGGTAAAAAGGTCCGGTATACCCTGCCCTTACCCAAGGGAGTGGGAATCGATCCCATATCCGGCAAAGTTTAATCTTATTAACTTTACGCCGTTTGATGGGAAGGGTTCCCCTACCCAACACTTAATCTATTTTAAGTCTCATTTAGGAATCATTTCCGGAAATGAGCCCCTCATGGTGCGGTCATTCGTCGGCACTCTTTGCGGAGCTGCCTTCGATTGGTATCGCTGTCTCAAGCCCGGGAGCATCAGCAGCTGGGACGACATGGAGGATATGTTCTTAACGAATTTCTTCGATGATGACACCGAAATTTCGATCGGCATGCTGTTTGACGAAAAGCAGAAGAACGGCGAGACGGTCAAAAACTTCGTGAAGAGATTCCGAAACAAAGCAATGAATTGCAGTGATCCAGTCAGCGAAGATTTCTGTTTTTAGGAAAAGTTGCTGTTTTCATTGCTTTTACGATCTGTTACAACTTCAAGCGTTACAAAAAAATCAAATGAAAAGTCGATCTTTTTATAAGATCTACTTGTGTAATAAAACAAAGATTACAACTTTATCGAAAATAAACACGAGATCCCGTTTTGGTGCGGTCTCGCTTGCGTGGGTCTTTTGCCTGTGACGGGGATGTTGATATCCGTGGACCACCGGTCAATCAGATCCGTTCCAGAAGAATCCGGCAGAGTTTTGTCTATCCGCGGAGGGATATAGAAACAGAACTTCATCGATCCGCGTGAGATCTAGAAGTTTTAAAGCGTATATCTCAGCTAAAACGAGACACTAGCTCTTCTTAGTATTATCTGCGAAGGGTAATACCAAGGGGACGGGTGATGAAGGGTTGATGAAGACCTCTCGCTCCTCGTTCCGGCAGGGCTTCACCGCTCCTCTTGCAAATTTCAGATCTCAAGGATAAAGCCCAAAATCTAAAATTTCCTCCAAGCTCTAGCCTTGCTCTCCCAAAAATCTAGCCCTTTGAATGAGGACCCAAGGGGTCTATTTATAGGCCAAGAGGAGACCCTAGAGGCTGCCTTATCCATTGTAACAAACCTTATCCCTAGAAAATCCCAAAGACGCCTACGTGTCCGTAAAAAATGCCCAAGATGCCTACGTGTCCGCAGAAAACACCCAAGACACCCCTTGTCCGTGAAAAATCCTTGAGACACCTCCGGGGAGTCTCGGCGTGGCCGAGACACCCTTGGGTGTCTCGGCTTGGCCGAGACACCCTTGGGGTGTCTCAGCTTGGCCGAGACACCCCTGGGGTGTCTTGGTTTTGCCAAGACACCCCTCGGGTGTTTCGACCTTGCTGGGATACCCCTGGGTGCCTCAGTTCAGTCCGAGGCTCTGCCGTTGTTCCGCCGTTGATTCGCCGTTGACTTGCCGTTGACTTTTCGTCTGAACTCAGATTTGAGTGATTTCGGATGCGTTGGAATTCTGACGAAGAGCTCTGCAGGTCCTGATAGTTGGGTTATCAGTGGGGCGAGCAGGACACGATGGGCGTTGGTCCATTTGCAGAGGTTGTGGGATTCTCGGTCAGTCCGTATCCCCGTTATTCTGATATTCTATCGGCTCACGTAGTTTGTCGGTTTACTTCAGGAGCTCACCGACATCAATGGAACTCTTGTGAACCGGGTAGTGACGTTCATTGTCGCTCGTTAACACTGAGCTGCTTGCGGGGACCTATCGGCAATTTTTGATGCCTACAGATACCCCCTCCAAAGTGTTTCGGACTCGTTTCTTTTATAGAAGAGACCGAAATACTTTGGATATGATTGGTCTAGCCTTCAGTCGGCATAAAGGACCTGTGGTTCGCTTCAACTCTTGGCTCCTTCGATTTTCGGTTTATCCGGTGCTTTGTCGAATAACCGAAGTTGTTCCGGCGCTGCGTTTATCACCTGGCCATCGTCGGAGCCTCGAGTCTACAGCTGGTGAGTTGAGTTTGGCTTGTGTCATTGAGTTGACTTTTGAACTTACTATCCCTGTCACATCGTGTTGACTCGGGGTTTCGGATCACTGTATGTTGACTTTTTGTTGCAACGCACCGATTGGCGTTGACCTAGGGTTACGCGTTGACCGGCGTCTACCCTAGGGTTTCGAACCGCGTGGGTTTACTTTTGTCATCATGTGTTGACTTTTACCACCACACGTTGACTTTTGTCGCCACACGTTGACTTTTGTCGCCACGTGTTGACTTTTGTTGCCACGCGTTGACTTTTGTCGCAACGCGCTGTCGACGTTGACCTAGGGTTACGCGTTGACCGGCGTCTACCCTAGGGTTTCAAATCCGTATGGGTTGACTTTTGTCGTCACGCGTTGACTTTTGTCGCCGCGTGTT
>BQKN01057657.1:30669-55551 GCA_022839385.1 Asparagus kiusianus | reverse complement strand
ATCAGATCTGGGTTTCTGACTTCATATTCCCCACGAACTTGGTTGACAATTAGTTGAGAATCCCCAAAGGCTTCGAGATATTCGACCCCCAGCTCTTTGGCGAAACTGAGTCCTATGAGGAGTGCGTTATACTCGGCTACGTTGTTAGAGCATGGACTCGTCAGCGAATAAGCTCGAGGCATCACGTGCTTCCCTGGGGAAACTAAGACAACTCCAACTCCAGAAGTGACCTTAGGGCATCCCGGGGTTACTGCTTTATTGACTGCTCTCGAGGCACCATCAAAATATAACTGCCATACTTGTTGGTGTGACGTGGTATTAACCTCGTGGGTTTCATCTGGCAAGTCATCGTATACTTCAACCGTATCTGTCGTCGGGCTTGCCGCCAAAAGATCACAGATCGCCTGTCCTTTGACCGACTTCTGCTGTTTGAAGTGCAGATCATACTGGGACAAAAGAAGGGCCCACTTTGCCAACCGCCAATTCATCGAACCTGGTTGAGTCATGAATACTCGTACCGGATTAACATTGGCAATGACATAAATCGTCTGGCCAACTAAGTAATGTCGCATCTTCTGCACCGCAAACACCAATGCAAGACATTCTTTCTCGATCATCGGATATCGAGACTCGGCGCCTATCAAGGTCCGACTTAGATAATAAACTGCCTGTTCGTGACCATTGTCATCGTCTTGTGCTAATAAAGCACTTATCGAATGGTTCATCGCCTTGATATAAATCAAGAACGGTTTACCTGATTTTGGTGCAACAAGAACAGGTGGATTCATTAGATATGCCTTGATATCTTCGAATGCTTTCTGGCAAGCATCGTCCCAAATAAACGATACGCCTTTCTTGTTTAGCTTCGAAAATGGTTGGCACTTCCCGGAAAGATTTGAAATGAATCTCCGGATATACGCTAAACGCCCTTGCAATCCTCTGAGTTCCCTTAGGTTCTTCGGGGGTTGCAATTCATTTATCGCCTTTACCTTGTCTGGGTCGATGTGTATACCCTTGGTGGTAACGACGAATCCAAGGAATTTTCCGCTGGACATTCCGAGGAAGGATTTTGTGGGATTCATCTTCAATTGATGACTCCGCATGAGATCAAACATTGTTCTCAAGTCCTTGATGTGATCTTCTTTGCTGCGGCTTTTCACCACCAAATCATCAACGTAGCATTCAACTGTTTTCCTGAGGTGTTTCTGAAAAATCTTAGTCATTGCTCGTTGGTACGTGGCACCTGCATTCTTCAGACCAAACGGCATCACCGTGTAGCAGAAGATACCGAGGGGCGTTCTGAATGCCGTATGCTTTTCGTCATCCGGGTGCATCTTGATTTGATTATACCCCGAAAAGCCGTCCATGAAGGACATTCTTTCGAATCCGCACGTATTGTCGATAATGACGTCCGTGATTGGGAGAGGAAAATCATCTTTTGGACATGCTTCGTTCAGATTCCTGAAGTCGATGCAAATCCTGATCTTGCCATTTTTCTTCATGACTGGAACGATGTTGGCTAACCAGTCTGGATGTTGTTCTTCCCGAATAAATCCTGAGTCGATCAGCTTTTTAACTTCAGCCTCGATGGCTTCCATGATCTGCGGACGAAACCGTCTTTGCTGTTGCTTGACAGGTTTGGCATCCGGCTTGATGTCGAGGTGGTGCATAGCCACATTGGGGTCGAGCCCAGGCATGTCTTCGTAGTTCCAGGCGAAGACGTCGATATACTCTCTGATCAAGGCAATTAATTCCTCCTTTTCATCTGATGGGAGACTACCACTGATGAATATGGGCTTTGGATTGGCTTCATCACCCATATTGATTTGGACTACCTCGTCTTCGGTGGGTGGCTCTCTCTGTTCGAACCTATCACCATATTGCATGTTCAGGTGATGAACCCATGGGTCCTCCCACGTTTGCATTTGATCGTCTTCCTCCATTGTAGATGGATCAGCCGTAGTCATGTTCGACATTAAGGCCTTGAACATTTCTCCCAAACTTGTGTCGGAATCTTCAGCTGAAGAATCTGGCAAATACCCATCCTTAGCCTTGTTAGCAATTTGATCGATGATCTGCCAGCCACATTCGTCATCTGACGAAATGTAGCCTAAGCCCCTCTTGTGACGATAATAGCCCTCCGGTTTACCCTTTGGTACATATACCGCTTTGACTGGGACACGGGAACCTCGATCGAAGTACAGACCTTCTCCGAGTGTGAAATCATATCCTTATCTTTCCATGAGCTTGCGCGCTTCTGGACTGTACTTAGATAGATGTAAACCAGATTTGTCACCATCTTCATCCTCTCTTAGGAAATGATCTGGCACCGGACGACTTTCTCCTTTACCGAAGATCACTTCTTTTTGTCCCCATATTTTGGCGGGAATAATCTGAGTTGTTCCGAAAGAGTGTTGGAGACGCTTCTTCGTTACATACGACGATCGGAGCGGCATACACAATTCGGGATTATCGTACAATCCCTTTATCACATCATCAAAAGATAAGGAGTACTCTAAACCATTATTTATTTCAGATTCGGCAAGTTGCCAGTTACAACCGCCATCTGACGACTGTTCGTCGTCGAGATTGATTACAAAGGGTACAATGTTATTAAAAACAAAACCACCATTGTAATCGAATCCGGCTTCGGAATCAGCTTCTTCCCCGCTGTCCGTGCCTTGGATCGATGGTTCCGTGTCGGATTCATTACCATAAAGGAGAGAATCTGTGAAGTAGTTCTCGTACCCTTTGAATGGTTGCTTATCCGCGACCACCGTCCTAACTCTTCCATCAGTGTCGACATATTTCAAACACTGATGTAGAGTGGAGGGAACTATAACATTACTGTGGATCCAAGGCCGACCCAATAGTAAGTTATAGGATGTCTCAGCATCGATCACGTAACACGTGACCTCCGTCTTTAAATCGCCCATTTTGCACTTTATCCGGATTTTACCCAAAGGTCTTGACCCGCTGGTGTTGAATCCGTATATGACTGTGCCTGTAGACGCCAACTTACTGACTAGAATGCTAAGGCTGTGCATCAGTCGAAGTGGCATAATACTCACAGCGGAACCCGGATCCACTTGGATTCGGTTAACTTCGCTGGAGCCAATGTACCCGACGAAGTACAGGGGCCGATCGTGGTTTGAATTCTTCGTCTGCATATCCTCTTTGGTGAAGGTGATGCAGGGGATGTTCTTAGCTGCCACATTGCACTGTTGGGGTAGCATATCCAGTTCTTCAGGAACTGGTTTGACCCTGGTGAGGAATGCTTCTGAATCTGCCAAGGCTTCCTGCAGGGCTTCTCTAGTCTCCTTGGATAACCGCAGCAGCTCATACAGTGTTATCCTTGCTGGAATGTTGGCTAGCTGAGCCATAATGTCGAAGGCGCGAGGGTTTTTTGAACTCTCCGGTTTGTCTTTTCCAATCGGACGACTGAAACGAGACTGCTTCGGATTCTGTACCTCCTCGGGCCTCTTTTCTTTCTGTTTGTCAACCGGCTGTCGTCGAACATCTTCAACCGGTTTGGGAATTGGGATCACCCCCATCTCTGTGATAGTCTTGGCTGGTCCCTGTTTTGTCACCCCTAGCTTAGCTGCTTGTTCATTATGTGACGGATAGTTGAAGTGGTACTGATTCCCACTTCGGGTCACAAAGGCTTCCTGTTCCTCGTCGGAGAGTGGAAAAGCGGTGATCCTTTCATCATCTTCACCCGGGATAGCAGAGACTCCATAACAAGACTTCCCTTTCCCTTTGGACTTCTTCTTGGATGACGATCCAGCCCATTGTTCATCTTCAATTAGGTCGGGGTGCACCCAGAGAATTTCACCGTTTGAAGCTGTGTGTGGCACGAGTCCCTTTTGGCGCTGTCCGTGCGGATCGTCGTTCACCGTATTCATCCCGACTTTGGTGACGCGCTTAGGCTCGAACCAATCTGTAGGTACCGATCCAAAACTGATGGAAACCGCGTTCGCTCCTACATTTTTGGCCGGTTTTGGAGTTATGACTCCTACGTCGATCAAGGCCTGGATCTTGTCCTTGAGGTGGTAGCAGGACTTCGTAGGGTGGTGAACCGCTCTGTGATACGCGCAGTACCTCGGGTCTGTCACCTTGGTGGCTCCTTCATGATCCACAATCGCAGGCAGCTGGATTTTGTTGTTCTCTAACAGATATTTGAAGATGCCGGGAACTTCGTCATCTTTGAAGGAGTAGACTTTAGGAAACCTCGGCTCCGAAGACTTTTGCTTCTGAGACCGCTGCTGCCAATGTGGCTGTGATTGCTGTGGAGCTCATTGCTGCTGCTGCTGCTGTTGCTGAAGTTGCAATTGAAAGGTTTGATTAGCATCAACAGCATTAACCTGAGCTTTACCTTTTCCCTTCTGATTGAAGTTCTGCTTTGGAGGATTTGTAGCCGGTTGGCCTCTTTCCGCCTTCTTCCTCCTGAGGAATCGCTCAGCTTGCTCACCTCGGACCTTCAAGTCCTTCCATGTCTTGGATGGAGCTGTGCCCATTGCTTCCAAAACATCCAGCGAGAGGTTGTTGTGGCAGGTTTGGAGGATGAACTCCTCACTGATAGGGTCCCGACAATTCATCGCCTTATTCCGGAACCTTTTGACGAAGACCTCGACTAATTCTCCGTCTTTCTGCTTTTCATCAAGCAACGACCCGATTGAAATTTCGGTGTCGTCGTCGAAGAAATTCACGAGGAATTTCGTCTCCATGTCATCCCAGCTGTTTATGCTTCCTGGCTTGAGGCGACGATACCAATCGAAGGCAGCTCCGCGAAGAGTGCCAACGAATGACCGCACCATCAGAGGCTCATTGCCAGAGATGACTCCCAAGTGCGATTTGAAATAAATCAAATGCTGAGTTGGTGAACCCATCCCATTAAACGGCGTGAAGTTAATTAGACTAAACTTCGCCGGATATGGGATCGATTCCCACTCTCTTGGGTAGGGACAGGGAATGCCCGTCTTTTTAGTCTCTTGAGCAGAAATCAATGTGTTGATTTTGTTCTCGAGATTCTTAATTTTTAGGCTTTCACCTGTGTCTTCACTGGTATTATCATTACCACCCCCTGGATTGATGGGAGGGTTATTGACGTTGCGAGCTTCATTTGTACCCTCATCTTCCAGGTTGTTCTGGTTGGGCTGACTTGGTTCCCCTTGTTGGTTCCTTAATGCTTGAAGCTGTTGGTCATGCATTTCTCTCATGTTCTGCATTGCCATCTGCATTTCGAACCGAAAGGTCTCCTGTTGTTTGGCCATAGCATCTTCAAGCATCTTGGCCACTTGCTCCGCGTTTATCATAAACGCCTCGCGGGGTTGTCCTTCACTGGACATTGTGTTATCAGATGCCACTGCTGAGCCAGCATCTGATTCTTCATCTTCTGAAGGTACTCTTGTTCGGACTCTACCATACGTCGCACGAATGATAGCTCCGGATTGAAGACGAGTTACACGTCGGGTTATTTCTGGAACCGCCTCGGTGTTGTCCTGAGCCGTTGTTCCTGTGCTGGTCATGTTGGCGGTGACCCTTGAATGTTCACCGTCCTTGACCCTTGTTCTTCGTTGGAAACGCCTGTGTCTTGGCCTTGGCGCTCCAGTGCTAAGTCTTTCAAACACCGATACTCTTTCGGGGACTGCCTTAACACAATTGCATTCAGACAATACCGCCTGAATGAGATTTGAACAAGGACATTGATTCCCGAACCTTCGAGGGCTCCTCTTTCTAGATTTATTCGTACCCCCGGCACGATAGTACAGCTCATCTGTTTGGCGGTCAGAGCAACCTATCGTGTGTTGACACGATCTCTCAGGTATAACGTTGTCGTCATCAGATGACAACGTTTCCTTCTGAGGAACAATTGTCTTCTTCGGACCCTCCAGAGTCACACGCCTCGAAACACGCCTTTGTGGGTGTGAATCTTCGGCGGGCTCTCTCACTTCTATGCGCAAAGTTGTGCGCTTGGGTGCCGCGGTTTGCTCCAAGTGTTGAGGGTTGCGGCGACCCCCAGCATGCTGTATTGGTTGGGACTTCTTCACTGGCCCCAAGCGTTCTTGAACTGGAGCTTTACCTCGTTCCTTCGGAAGTGGACCGAGGCGCTCCAAAACTGATCTTTTCTTCTGGGATGGTCCTGCGGGATCTCCCAGGGTAGTTGCGGCAATCACCGGCTGTTTGGATTGACTTGCCGGCGTCCGAACTTTCGGAGGCTGCGAGTTTTCCTCCTTAGCCTGAACCGCTTCAGACTTTGGCCTCCAAACCTTGCGAGTAGGTGGCGGCTTTTTGACCACCTCCTTCTGCAGCTTGCGACGGGCTTCCTCAGCTTTGGCCCGTGCTTGCGCGGACAACGCGCGGAGCTTGCGGATGCGCTCCTCCAGTGTTGAACGATTCCGTTTGACACGGACCCACTCCATTGTCGACGGTTTGGAGGAACCACCCTGCATTTGCTGTTGAGGCTGTTTGCCTCGTTTATTCTTCAGATCCGCATGATAGCGGACCCCGTCAACAGACTCCATGGCCTTGGCGAATTGCTTCGCGAGGCGTTGACGTTGCCTCTGGCGGGCTCTCTTGGAGAGAGTCACCACGCCTTCAATGGCAGATTTGACCTTCTTTGAGGTCGGTAGGACCTCACTCAACGCAGCTTCGGCGTCGATTGGGGTGAGGTCATCGTTGGTGGCTTCAGCTTCATCATACCAACGGACTTTTCTCCTGGAGGAGAACTTCTGGAACTTCTTGGACTTGGGGGAGGCGGCAGATCCGGACGAGGACACGTACTCCTCGTATTTCTGCTGGTCGAATTCGTACTCGACCTCCTCCACGACCGGGATCGAGATCCGCGGCTGCGACACTCCAGCTTCGGCAGCGAAGCTGGTGGCTCCCACTGTGGTCGCCAGATTGTTCGCACGGGAAATTGCGTTATTCTTCATTGATGATTCTGTTACAACTTTGACAACAACTTTATGCGTTTACAAAGAGATCCGGTCTTTTTATAAGATCCGGCTTACAACAAAATCAAAACAAAGAAATAAAGATTACAACTTTCCTTGAACAAATCACGAGTTTCCTGTTTTACGGTCGCTCGCTTTGTGGGGTTCTTCGCCTGTGCCGGGGTTGAGTACCGTGGACCACCGCGCAATCTCGATCCGAACGGATCTACGTGGTATAACGGGTACTATCCCACCAAGGAGATAATAGCCGAGAGGGATCGTTTCACCAAGGAAACGCTCGCTCTAATCTCGGGATCTAAGAACCAAGCTTAGATCCGGAGTAGTATCACGTAGATCTGGTTATCCAAGTCTTCAAGCTTTCACAATCCGAGTTGAGGTCGCAATCCGGCAGAGTTTCGGCTCTTCAGAAGTTTCAGAAAAAGTCCTCTCAAATGAACGAGTGCCAGGCCTATTTATAGGCACTCAAGACTGTGCCTTTGGCACAAACTGACGCCTAGCCACCTCAGGGTGGCTCGGCCTTGGCCGAGCCACCTTAGGGTGGTTCGGTTCGGGCCGAGTTCCCCCAGGTGCGCTGGTTTCGTCGTTTTCCGGTGTTTCCGGTTCTCCGTCGTTCGGATTTGATTCGGTTTCTGGAATCGACTCATTGACTTGATTCCAAATATGGCAGTTAATCCGTTTCTGAGTTCGAGTCCGGGATTGGTCTTGATTCGATCATTATATCACCGAGTTCGCTCTTGTTTAGATGACTCGGTGATTCCCCGAAACGTTGGTTTGATTCCACGTGCGTACGTGTTCCATTGTTCGTGTGTCTTGTTGCCTCGACCTTTCGTTGATTTGTTCAGGTCTTGATTCGATTCCCCGAATCTTCATTTGGCGGTAACTCTGCTTCGGTGTTTGAGTTCAAGTCCGTTTTGTTGTTGGACGACTCGTTAACTTTCCGAACCGTTGGTTTGGTCCCGCACGCGAACGTATTCCGTTGCTTGCGTGCCCCGTCGCCTCGTCACTCGAATGTCCGTTGTTTTGTCGAATCATCGTGCTGAGCTAAGCTAAGGGACCTATAGGCAATTTTATACGCCTACAGTCCCAGTCCATTGTTCATCTCCAATCAAGTCCGGATGAACCCAAAGAATCTCGCCATTCGGGGCTGTATGTGGTACAAGTCCTTTCTGGCGCTGTTTGTGAGGATCATCGTTCACCGTCTTCACTGCTGCATTTATTACTGGTTCATGTTGGAACCAGTTCAAAGGAACAGACCCGAAGCTAATCGATACTGCATTCGCACCCACTTTCTTCTCCTTAGGTTGCTTCATAGTGATGACCCCGACATCGATTAGGGCTTGGATCTTATCTTTAAGAGCGTAGCATGCCTTGGTAGGGTGGTGCACCGCTCTGTGAAATGCGCAGTACTTTGGATCATTAATTCTCTTAGCATCTTCTTGATCCTGGATCGGAGGCAACTTGATCTTGTTGTTCTTGATAAGGTATTTAAAAATACCAGGAACTTCATCCTCTTTGAACGAATAAACCTTCGAAAATTTCGGTTCTGAGGCCTTTTGTTTCTGGGGGTGTTGTTGCCACCTTGATTGTTGAGGCGTCTTTTGTTGCTGCTGTTGCGGTTGTGCTTGCACCTCGAATGTTTGGTTTGCGTCCACAACATTCACTTGTGCTTTTCCTTTACCCTTAGGGACAAAGTTCTGTTGCGGAGCGTTATTTGTTATTTGACCTCTTTCCGCTTTCTTCCTTTTAAGGAATCGCTCGGCTCGTTCTCCCCGCACTTTTAAGTCCTTCCAGGTCTTCGGTGGTGCCATTCCCATGGCTTCGAGGATGTCCAACGAAAGATTATTGTGACAAGTCTCGAGGATAAAGTCTTCGCTGACCGGATCCCTGCAATTCATGGCTTTGTTTCGGAATCTCTTCACGAAGTTTTCGACCGTCTCACCACTCTTCTGTTTCTCATCGAATAGTGTACCGATGGAGATTTCTGTGTCGTCATCGAAGAAGTTTGTCAAAAACATGTCTTCCATGTCATCCCAACTGCTGATACTCCCGGGTTTGAGACGGCGATACCAGTCGAAGGCTGCTCCGCGAAGAGTGCCGACGAATGACCGCACCATAAGAGGTTCATTTCCAGAAATGATTCCTAAATGAGACTTAAAATATATTAAGTGTTGGGTAGGGGAACCCTTTCCATCAAACGGCGTAAAGTTGATTAAATTAAACTTTGCCGGATACAGAATTGATTCCCACTCCCTTGGGTATGGACATGGTATGCCGGACCTCTTCACTTCTTGAGCATTCATCAACGCGTTGATTTTGCTCTCCAAGTCCTTCATCTTCTTGTCTTCACTCGCCTCGGTCTTCGAGTGGCTTCGGGGAGAGGTAACATGGTCCTCTTTCGCATTATCATCCACGGGACCACCTTCGTTATTGTTGTTGACAGGAGGGACATTGACATTATCCCCTTCCCGTTCATTCTCATCTTGATTCGGATTATTGCGACGACCGGGTTCTCCTTGGTGAGTTGTCAGCGCCGCGATTTGCTGGTCATGCATTTCTCTCATCCGCTGCATGGCCATCTCCATCTCGAACTTGAAAGTTTCCTTCTGTTTATTCAGGGCATCTTCAAGCATCTTGGTTACTTGTTCGGCGCTGATCATAAGTGACTCATAGGGTTGTCCTACACTAGAAGCCATGTCATCGGACGCTATAGCCGAACAGGAGTCTGAACCAGCATCTGATACCTCCTCTTCCAAAGGAAGTCCCTTTTGCATCCTTTGGTAATTCTTTCGCGTATTGATCCCTGATCGCAATCGAGTCACACGTTGGGATACTCCGGCAAACCGATCTGGGCCAAATTGTCGTGTCGATTTCCCTCTGTCGGTCATATTAGCAGACACTTCTTGGTATTCGTCCTCTTGGCGGACGAACTTCTTCTTACGGAAACGCCTTGGCTTGGAAATTCTTTCGAACACCGAGACTCTCCTTGGGGTTTTAGAACAGCAGCATTCTGATAATACTACCTTGATTATGTTGGCACACGGGCAGCGAGACTCCGTGTCTTGAGTGTATCTCTTTCGAGACTTATCTGCATTCCCGGCTCTATAGTACAACTCGTCAGTTTGATAACTGGAGCAACCCATAGAGTGCCGGCATGACTTCCTAGGTATGACACCATCATCATCCGACGAATGTGCCTCCCTCTGGGGATATGACGCTTTATTAGCGTTTTCAAAAGTCGCTCGTTCAAGTTTACGCTTCTGCGAGCGTGAAAACCTAACGGGCTCTTGAACTTCGACCCGCAATCCAATGCGGTCGGTAACAGGGGCTTTCCCTTTGTTATTTTTCTGAGGGGGATTGATACAACCCCCAGTCTGGTTTGTTGTTTGGGAACCTTTCAACAGTCCCAATCGCTCCTTGACAGGTGCTTTACCTCGATTTTTGGGTAAAGGATCGAGACGATTCTTCAAAGGAGTTCTGGATCTCGTGGGATCCACGTTCTTTCCTGACTCCGTCGGAGGTGCGGGGACAGGGGAAACGGGATCTGGATTTGAAGTAGGCTGGACGATAACTCCATCCACTTTTTTCTTAGGTGCTGGTTTTGTCTTCGGCACCCAAACCCGCTTATGTGTAGGCGGCTTCTTGGCCGTCTCTTCTTTCTGCATCTCTTCCGCTTTCTGCAGAAGGACTCGGGCGTGCGCAAGCAATGCGCGACGTTTCTTGATTCGCTCCTCAAGTGTAGAGTGATTCTTCTTGACGCGTACCCATTCGTTTGTCTCCTCCTTAGAGGAGGTGTTGGCGGTTCGCCGTTGTTGTTCTTGGCGCTGCCTTGATTTCAAGTCCTCCGTGTAGCGGACCCCGTCCATCGACTCTACAGCCTTGGCCAATTGTCGGGCAAGGCGTTGACGCCGTCTTTGGCGCGCCCTCTTCGACAAGGTTAGAGCACCTTCAGCAGTTACCTTCGTGGTGGAAGGGAGGTCTGGATCTGCAGCCTCGACCTCTTTGGATGCCGTAGGGATGCCACGGGGCACGGGTGCAGCAGCGGCGATGGGATCTTGGATCTTAGAGCCGGAGGTCCCGTGAGCGTCCTTGGAAGAGGAGGTCTTCCTGCGCCTGTTTGGAGAGGCGGATCTGGAGGAGGAAGAAGAGAGGTACTCTTCAAACTTCTGTTGATCGAACTCATATTCGATCTCTTCATTCACCCGGATCTTGAATGCCGGTTGCGTCACGACAGCCTCGGCAGCGAGGCTGTTGGCTCCCACTGTGGTCGCCAGCTTGTTTTCGGTGAAAGTTGCCTTTATCATTGATTTCATTAAACTTTAAATGTTACAAATGAATTCAAAGAACGAAAATAAAAATTACAACTTTTCAAAAATAAACACAAGATCCGTTTGTCGTCTCTTGCTTGCGTGGGTCTTTAGCCTGTGACGGGGACGTCGATATCCGTGGACTACCTGGCAATCAGATCTGATCCAGAGCTTCGTCGATCCGCGAAGAGATCTAGAAACTTGAAGCACCTATCTCGATAAAAGCGAGATATTTGCTCTTCTTAGGATTACCGCTAAGTGATAATCCTAAGGATCGGGTGCGGGTGATGTAGATCTGACGAAGAACTCTCTTGCGTTGAAGTGCTCGATCACTCTTCAGTCCGGCAGGGCTTTGCCAATTCTCCAAAACTCCAGATCCAAAAAAATGAGGCCTATGGCTTGTATTTATAGACTTGAGGGGATAACGGAGCGGTTAAAACACTTAAAGGCCCAAATCTGCCTTGGAGACACCCCAAGGGCGTCTCAACTAGGTGCGAACACCTTAGGGGTGTCTTGACTTGGTGCGGACACCCTAGGGGTGTCTTGACTTGGTGTGGACACCCTAGGGGTGTCCCAATTTGGTGCGGACACCTTAGCCGTGTCCCAACTTGGTGCGGACACCCTAGGGGTGTCCCAACTTGGTGCGGACACCCTAGGGTGTCTCAACTTGGTGCGGACACCTTAGCCAAGACACTCCTTTATGCCTATTTGTCCGCTTCCGCTGTAAATTCTCCGTCCGAACTCGGATTTGAGTGATTCCAAGTGCGTTGGAAAGCCGACAAGGAGTTCTATAAGCTCCAATGATTAGATCATCTGTGAAATCAACTGGGATACAAGGGGCGTGGCACCTTTTGTAGGCGACGCGGATCTTCTCGATCAATTCGTATCCTCGTTATTCTGAAACTCCGACGCTTCACGTAGTTCGTCGATTCACTTCAAGCATTTGTCAACGTCAATCAAGCTTCTGTGAACCGGATAGTGATGTTCATCGTCGTTCCTTAACACTGAGCTTTTCGTGGAGACCTATAGGCAATTTTCGATGCCTACACCAACTGTATACCCCAACGTTGTGAGTTGGGAGAACAGTGTGTTTAGGGTGTTGATGTGGTCGGTCATCGATGTAGATTTCGCCATCCTAAGAGTGTAAAGTCTCCTTTTTAAGAAGATTTTATTGTGCATAGATTTCGCCTCATATAGCTTTGTTAGAGTATCCCAGATCTCCTTTGCTGTCTTCTTCTCCTCTATGCTTGACAGCACCCCGTCTGCTAATGCCAGATGGAGATTTGCAATAGCATTTTCGTCCATCTCGTTCCACTTCTTATCATCTGTGATGTCGTCCGACCTTGTACCAATGGCCGCCAGGCAATTATCTTTTCTCAAGATAGCTTTTATCTTCAACTTCCACAGTGAGAAATTGCTCCCGTCGAATTTCTCGATCTTGAACTTCGCCGCCATTGCTTCTACCACGAACAGTAACTTTTTACTATTTCACGTAAATAGTAACTGTATTTATGAACAGTAACCGTATTCGTGAATAGTACCGTACTTGTGAATAGTACCATATTTGTGAACAGTTTTGTACTCGTGAATAGTACCCGTCACATTCAAAGGGTAAATGATAACCTAACTTATTTTCTAATATGGAGGATCCACCTTTGGTGGCAGCCACAGAGCATACGATAAGTAGATATATACAAGTACCCTAAGTTGGCTCTGATACCACTTGTTGGGACAAACCCGGGGCCCAATAGAGCAGGATCGCAGCAATAATAGAACAAAAGTAGAGATAAAAATTGGACATACAGATTTACGTGGTTCGGCACTTGATTGCCTACGTCCACGGGCAATGATAGAAGAATTCACTATGAGGAGAAAACTCTGGAGTTACAAACTCTCTCTCTTTCTTGGAGAAACTCTCTTTATTTTTCTCTCACACTCTTCTATATAAGAAGTTGTTTCTGGGATGAGATTTTCTTAAGGATTTGGAGCCCTATTTATAGTTTTTAAAAAAACACTATGCACAATAAAATATTAATATTTTACTGTAGCATTGGGCCCCACCATTTTGTTTTCTTTTTCCTTTTCAACATTGGCTGCTGGATGTGAAGGGTTCTTTCGGTGCTTGGCTTCATTAGGCGCCTGACACTTTTAACCGTTAAAAAAATGAAAAGAGAATGAAGCAAATGAAATATCGGTTTTGCAAGGGTTTGTAAATCAGTTCTTTTTTTTTGGTCGGTGGCGAATTAAATCAGATCCTAGATGTTCTAAATGTTGCAGTTATTGATCAGCCAACTCTATAATCTATATCTTTATCAATTCATGTGTCTCGTTAAATGTCAAGCTGGTTAGTTTTAGACTGCATCCAAACTCCTTCATTATAACGTCATGTGTCTCGTTAAATTTTCAAGATGGTTAAATTTCAAGCTGATTTAGTTTCTATCATCTCCTTCGTGGTTCCTTCTATTTTCCACTTTCACAACTCTTTCAAGTCCAACCTTCTAAACCCTTTACCTTTCTTTCTGTTTAACAACTTAAGTATCTCTCTCTTAGTAATGCTTCGTATTTCTGGCAATTTTGACTATTCGTTGGATTATCAGCATAGACTGCCAGTTTCTATTGTTGGTCTGGCTTGTATGTACAGCTTCCTGCATTAAGTTCTTATTGGAGGTGTGCTTGTGTGGGCCATAAAGAATTCAGCAGGCAACACACGTGAAGAGAAAGAAGGCTGTGAAAATCATGTGGGGACCACACCACGTGAATGAAGCAAAGGATCACGCGTTTTGTTTTTTTTTCCTTCTCTCGTTGCGGACATCAAGACAAAGGCCCACCCGAAAGGTACAGAGCATTATAAATACCAGCTAGGGTTTATTTCAGAATTCGTGCAAATGAGGGTGAGCAGTTCCTTTTTTCTTCTTTGGCGGCTGCGCAGGTGCTTAGGCAGAGGGGAAAGAAATTGTGGCAGCTATAGTGCAGAGAGAGGGAGGAAAGTCGGTGAGAGAGAGAGAGGTGGCTGTCTCGGGTTTTGTGAAGAGAGAAAAAGTATTTAGAGGCTGACCTTTTCTTGTGAAGAAAAGCAAGGAGCCTATTTGAGGGTTTAGATTGTGAGAGTTGTAAACCCATTGTATTCTTTTTCTCTTTAATAGTAGATCCCCCCTCCTTGCCCCGTGGACGTATGTAGTTTGCCGAACCACGTAAAATTGGTTATTTGAGTTTGTGGCCATTGTAATAGTTTTTAGGATCCCTCGACGTGCAGTCCTAGAGCTGACGAGAGGAAGAGCTAATATCTCACTTTGATGAGATATTAGGCTTCAGATTCTTGTTCCCTTTGAGAAACAATAATTCTTATCGATCTTTCTTTCTTATTGTGCACCAGAAACTCTGCCAAAATTTTCGCTGCGCACAACAAGTGGTATCAGAGCTCGGGCTACGCTTGGGCTATTTGGAGGAGTAGATCAATTTGGAGGCTCGTCTAGGGCTTCGTTTGGTGATAAAGGTGGGATCTTTTGGTAAAGACTCTATCTTTTCAGTTTTGGATCTATTTTTCGTTCGTTGGTGCGTAAGATGTCGGGGAAAGAAGGTGCTTCGGGTGTCGAGGGCGGTGCTTCTGGCGCGAAGACCATTCAGAGTTTGAATATCCACTCTATGAAGATAGATGTGGAGAAGTTTAATGGCACAAACAACTTTGGATTATGGAGATGCGAGGTTTTGGATGCGCTGAACGCGCAGAATTTGGAGGATACATTGGAGTTAGATGGCAAGCCGGATGAGATTGAAGAAAATGTTTGGAAGAAAATGAATCGAACGGCGTGTGGTGTGATTAGGTCTTGTTTGACTCAAGATCTAAAATATGATGTGATGAATGAGACTTCTGCAAAGAAGATTTGGGAGATTCTCAAAAGCAAGTATCTGACAAAGAGTGTTGAGAACTGCTTGCATTTGAAGAGGAGACTTTATCGTTTCCAGTTGAAGAAGAGAACCTCCATTAGAGATCACATGAACCACTACACGAAGCTTCTGGCGGATTTGGCGAATGTGGATGTCGTGATTGAAGATGAGGACAAAGCATTGTTGCTATTGAGTTTCTTGCCCGACGAGGAATATGAGACATTCGTCGTTACTCTTATTAATGGGAAGGCGTCCCTTTCGTATAGTGAGGTCACTGCTGCACTGGTGAATTATCAGCTTCGGAAGAAGGATAAGGAGAATTTGACTGAGTCGGTAGCAGAGGCGTTGGTCGCAAGAGGGAAGAATCCGAATCGGAAGAATTAGAAGTCACAGTCTAGAGTAGGGCATCCTACAATTGGAAAAGATCAGTGTGCTTGGTGCAAGGAGACTGATCATTGGAAGAAAGACTGCCCAAAGCTCGACGAATGGGTGAAGAATAAGCAGAAGGGAAAAGGGAAGCAGCCATCATCAGAAGCAAACATCATATCGGATGGTAATAATTCTGACTCTTCTATTTATTCGCTTTCTATCAGTCATACAGATAGCTATTCGGAGGAATCTGAATGGATGTTGGATAGTGGTGCGACCTATCATGTGTGCCCTATAAGGGAATTGTTCTCCAGTTTTGAGAAGCTGGTGGATAGTAGTGTAGTGTACATGGCTGATAACCGTGCATGCCAGATCCTTGGGATAGGAAGAATTCGCATCAAGATGTTTGACGGGACTGTTAGAGAGTTATGTGATGTGAGATATGTTCCTTCTTTGAAGAAGAACTTGATCTCGATTGGAGCTTTGGTTGGAGAGGGTCTGAAGGTTCGTGTTGAGGACATGGTTCTCGAGATCGTGGAAGACTCTCGGATTGTGATGAAGGGCGTCAGGAGGAATAACCTGTATTACTTGACTGGAAGTATAGTGACAGGTGGAGAGCTGACGACTTCTGTTGATTCGACTAGAGTGCGGCATTTGGGGCTTGGTCATTCTAGTATTGATTCCTCGCATAGATTGAAAGAGGGTGTAAAGACCTGCAATTTGAAGTCCAGTGAACATGTTGATGTGAGCAAGAAGACCGAGGTGAAGTGTGGCACCTCTATTCACCGTGCTAATGGTCGTTCTAGAGGAGTTCACGTGGATGTTTGAGGGCCTTCCAAGGGGGCATCATTGGGAGGTAATAGAAGTTTGGTTTCCTTTGTTGGTGACTGTTCTAGGCGTGTTCAGGTTGTAACCAAATCCCCTTTGGAGAAAGTCCTAGTAGTTTCCAACAGATTGAAGAAGTGTGTGATAGACAGAAAGGTGAAGGTACTCTATTCTGGTGGGAGGTACAAGATGGACCTGTTTCTGTGTTGGAGCCGAGCTCACGGCATTTCGAGACACTTCGTTGGAAAGGAAATCTTAGGGCAACTAGATAGGGTGACAAATTTGGAGAACCGTGCCTTGCTGGAGGAGGAACGGTGTTGGTGGTCGAGCAATGGTTTGCAGAAGAGTTTCTGGACAGAGGCTTCGACATATTTGGGTCATCCTATTAAAGAGTTGTCAAGTGCTGTGATTGGAGGTAAAACTCCATTGGAAGATAGGTCTGGTAGTGTCACTTTGGTTGAGGCTTCGATGAGGGAGCCAATTGACTCTCAGCAGGTGGAGAGTTTTGGATAGACCTTAGAGGTATCACAGCGGGTGGAGAGTGATGCTACTCCACATTGGGTGAAGATTACTCCAGATCATACTGCATTGTTTGGGATTCCAGCTGAGGTGACACGGCTTGGAGATCAATTTGTTTTGGATGCAGATGATGAGTTGGGTTCTGATTCGAATGCAGCTGATAGATGCAGTTTGGATATGGTCATTGGTTCACCTCAGGTGGAGGTGTTTGAGGCCATTGGAGGTGTAATCAGCCGCATAGTTGATGATATTGGAGAAGAGTTACGAACTCTTCTATTGGTTTGAGGTTGTTCGCGGCCATTTGGGTGAACTACGTAAGGCTTGATTCCTTGGGCAAGAGGACACGTAGGCAGTCTTTATGATGCAGCCGGGTTTGGATTTTGATGGGGGTGAGATCGATTTGGTGAGTTGATACTGACATTTGGAGAGTGTTTGCATTCTCATTTGGGTTCTCGACTTGTTATGGATTGAGTCTGTTGTCGTGAATTGTTTCACGGTGTACTGGACACAACAAGTAAGACATTTGGTTTGGTTGGTGTCGGCTCAGTTTTGAGAAAACTTCACCAAGGTGGAGAATTATTGGAGGTGTGCTTGTGTGGGCCATAAAGAATTCAGCAGGCAACACACGTGAAGAGAAAGAAGGCTGTGAAAATCATGTGGGGACCACACCACGTGAATGAAGCAAAGGATCACGCGTTTTGTTTTTTTTTCCTTCTCTCGTTGCGGACATCAAGACAAAGGCCCACCCGAAAGGTACAGAGCATTATAAATACCAGCTAGAGTTTATTTTAGAATTCGTGCAAATGAGGGTGAGCAGTTCCTTTTTTTCTTCTTTGGCGGCTGCGCAGGTGCTTAGGCAGAGGGGAAAGAAATTGTGGCAGCTATAGTGCAGAGAGAGGGAGGAAAGTCGGTGAGAGAGAGAGAGAGGTGGCTGTCTCGGGTTTTGTGAAGAGAGAAAAAGTATTTAGAGGCTGACCTTTTCTTATGAAGAAAAGCAAGGAGCCTATTTGAGGGTTTAGATTGTGAGAGTTGTAAACCCATTGTATTCTTTTTCTCTTTAATAGTAGATCCCCCCTCCTTGCCCCGTGGACGTAGGCAGTTTGTCGAACCACGTAAAATTGGTTGTTTGAGTTTGTGGCCATTGTAATAGTTTTTAGGATCCCTCGACGCGCAGTCCTAGAGCTGACGAGAGGAAGAGCTAATATCTCACTTTGATGAGATATTAGGCTTCAGATTCTTGTTCTCTTTGAGAAACAAGAATTCTTATCAATCTTTCTCTCTTATTGTGCACCAGAAACTCTGCCGAAATTTACGCTGCGCACAACAGTTCTCTGTGTATTGACTTTAAGGAGCTCAGGATATGTAATGTTGTGCACCTTATGAGTTCTTATCTATATCTTAAAGCCATTGTAGGATGTTAGAGAAAATTGGTTATTTACATTGTCATTAGAAATTTGTATTTATTGCCATTAGGAATTGCTGAGTTATTAGTTGAATTAGTCCTAAGAATTGATTAGGCTATCTTATGAAATCATTGCTGCTTATTAGGGCTGTGCAAACGGTCGGTCGGTTAGTTTTTTATCAAATTTTGAACAACCGAACCAAACCACCAATTATTCAAAACCGATTCGAAATGTTGCAAGTCGGTTCGGTGTGGTTCGGTTTGGTTTGTTCGGTTCTAAGCAATTCAATGCAGACTAGAAAGGATGCATGCAAACCACATACATATATTTAACTTCATAATGTGAAAAATTAACTTACTTCATGCTACTACATGTACATGGCATCTCTATGAAAATTGAAAAACCTACACAGAACCTCAACTCCTTGCTTAAACTGTCAGTGGACAACACTAGAAGAAGAATGCAGCCGAGCGCTAGCCATAACAAATCTCCTACCATGTTAGTTCTTCAACCATTCTTCCTTCTACTTCCCATTCCCATTTAAGATGTCAAACCTAGAGTAAACAAAGAACACTATAGCCAGTACGGCAGTACCACGCTGATGAAAATTACTAGACTTCTCCACGTACCAAGGTTGAAAATCAAGATACATTCCATTATGATTAGACCAACATCGTCCTTCTCACCTCAAAGATCTACTACCGAAATAACATTCAACTTCTAAATAACCTTGTAAAGACGAACTCCACATTGAGTAATTAAGTAGGGATATATACAAAGAGTATATGTACAACAACCAAACCCAGATTTGAGTTTTGCCACAAAGGTATTATACTATTATGTAGATTTGGCATCCAATGTGTTCTCACATACAATTTTCCCATCTTGTGAAGCTAATACAACACCTCCAGAGGTGCAAATAAGTTGAAATACAATATATGATTAACAAAAAGTTCATTATATTAACTAAAAAATCATCTACTTCTCACAATCTACAATATTTTAGAAATGCATGCACGCAAGAAAGATTTTTATTACTCTCCCTGTAGCACCATCCTAATTATAACATTTCTATACCACTTGATTACCTTGAATATATTTCGATTTCAAATAGCATATAGGGGAAAATCATTACATGTGTTCTTCCATGAAAGCTCTTACAAACAAGGTTTTATATGTCGGATGTCGGGTTCATGTCGGACGGCTAAAATTCATATCGGATAGCAAAAATCGGGGATATATCGGGGGACATGAACTAAATATCGGATTGTCATAACTGGTGGTGTGTATATGTATAATATCATGTTCTAAATATAATCCTAGCATTCCTAAATTGAATATAAGCATACTTTATAAATTCTAGAAGCGACGCCTACAATCGGTGGATTCCGACGTCACAGGGAGGCAGTGCCGGCGACGGGACGTTACAGGGAGGCAGTGCTGGGGCTCTTCTTCTTCTTCTTCTTCTGCTTGGGATCCTTCGGATGAGTCACCGACCACCTTCTTCCCTTTATCCCGACGACATGATACCCTGCCACCATTAGGTTCGATTGGGTTTCGGATTTTGGGACGTAACGGGAGATGGACGACGGGGGGCCGAGATGGAGGTGGAGGAAGGACGTCGTCGTTCACGAAATGAGTGATAGGTTCTCAAGTCCGCTGCAGCCCTAATTTCTCTTTTCTTTCTATCGGGTTCATAAGAAACCCTTAAACATGAGAATTGGTCAAATGGGTTTAGGTTTTTATCATTAAACTCATACCCGATAACAAAAAATAGATTTAAAAAAGGGTCATATTGGCCGATTTTTCAAAGCTGAAAAATCGCCCGATATGGCCGATATGGCCCCGATATTTTCAATTTGACCTTGAAAACCGACATTCGAGTTGAAAACACCTATGTCGTGTCGTTTAAGCCCTCAAACCGATATGTCGGCCGACATTTAAAACCTTACTTACAAATATGTGATTGTTGGTTCAACTGGCTTACCCAAATCTGAAAGATAAACAAATAATAAATTAATAAAAAATTAAATCATTTAACATACACAAACATAAATGGTAAATATCTATGTCTTAATATCTCAAGAGCATCCAAATCTTCTTCAAAGCAAATTTTGCTTGAACCCAGCGTAGCCAACAAGTTTCGAACCAATCAGAAGTGCATACTAGGCATTGTACCATTCTCATAGTCAATGAACTCCTAAATGGATCAAGTACTCAGCCACCTATATTAAATACAGACTCAGAAGCAACTGTAGAGATTGGAACAACCAATACATCACGAACCATCCGAGAGAGAATTGGGAACTTTGCACTATTAACTTTCCAATAAGCTAAAATATCAAAGTTACTTTGATCGGCTTTAACATCCTCGCTTAGAAATCTTTCCAACTCTGATTTTGTTTCGGCACTTCCTTTTGCGGCTTTCAACTTTTTAGACCAACTCCATCGGTTATTTGATTAACATCATCATTGTCAATATTATTAGATGAAACACCAATTGATTGCCCACTTGCATCTATTTCAATTCTATATTTAATTTTAGTTCCATATTAGATAAAAATGTAGGAAAAACATAAAAGTCATGACCCAGTTTTAACTTGAAAAAAAGGAAATGAACATTTTGAGAAAAGACATATTCCTATTTCTCGGTTTGGTATTGCAAAACTTCATTAGAATTTTGTATAAAAAAACCAGTGGTGAGAATATCACTTTCAATATACAACTTGAATTACAAACAGTGGCCTAATTCAAGCGGTACGTTCACCTAATTGTTGAATGATTTCACTGATTATTTACTTGCCCAACTGCTATGAGGATCACAATGATTTTGCTTTGGAGCCAATTATGTACACTTCAACAAAAATACCAAATACAAATCACAACATTCATCAAGGTACACCACTTACAATATACAATCTTTTTTCTAAAACTGAAATTGTGTCAGTTTTGTTTCTAAAACTAAAATTGATACAAGATATTATGTACCACTTATAATATACAAACTTGATCCTAAAACTGAAATTGCATCATTAATCTTTCTGCTACAAATATAAAGTATGAATCCACAACTTCCAGCAATGCACACCACTTCTAATATATAGTATGAATCCAACAACTTTTATGAAAACAACCACATAGACAACTGAAAATCTAAAAAATAAAAGTTATCACTTAAAATTAAAAATATCACCATCAGTGTGTATGAAGAATAACAAGTTTACAGAGTGTAAATCTAAAAAATCATATCCAGATAATTTTTAGTGTGTATGAAGAACAGCCAGTATTGATCTTGTACATGTAATTTTCAATGGAATGAAGAAGATTGGCATAGATTCAAAATTAGGGTTTTTAGTTTATACCTTCACTACACGTGCGTATGTCCCCAAAGCCGGAGATGTATCCTGAGGAGATGGTTCGGCCTTAGCCATGAAGACGATGATGAAATTTGAGTCAGTGGCTGAAGGAAATTCGAGTCAGCAACGAGGCGGCGAGTCAGAGGTGACGACGGTGAGTGAGAGAGAGGAAGTGCAGCTGGCAGCTGACAGCGGAGTGCCTAGTGCGGAACTGCGGAGTGCGGACAGAGAGAGGAAGTGCGGCTAGCGGCTGATGACGGAGTGCCGAGAGCGGAACTGCGGAGTGCGGACAGAGAGTGAGAGAGAGGAAGTGTGGCTAGCGGCGGAGTGCCGAGCGCGGAAGGCGGAACTGCAGAGTGCGGCGGACAAAGAGTGAGAGAGGAACTGAGGAAGAGGAAGTGCGGCTGGATTTAGGGTTTAGGTTGAGAACTTGAGATTTGAGGGAACGGATCAGGTTTCTAATGAGTACGTGTTAAAAATTAAAAGGTTATTAGTTGCGGTCGGTTCGGGCCGTTCAGGTTGAAAAGTTTTCAACCCGACCCGAACCGACCTATAAACAAAACCGATCCGAACTGCTAATTTCGGGTCGGTTCGGTCATTTTTTCGGTTTGGACCGAACCATGCACAACCCTACCCTACTGCTTATTGTCCAAAAAAAGAATCTTGTTCCAGGTTAAAAATCTGTGCAAGCATGTTACTAGTTGACTTAAAAATGTGCCTTTTCAGCTATTTTCCTGCATTCGATTGGATTGGTACTCTTGCACTATGCTCTTCCTACCAGTAGGAAATGGTTGCTACACACATCGACAGTTAGGATTTTCCAAATACAATTATCTAATTTTTATAGTGACTTGAATAAACTCTACGACAAGCAGAAAAGGGAGGCCCATGACTGAGAACCATATTGCTGCATCCAAGAAACTGTTAAGCTCTGCAGAGGAGTTGACCCTGTAGCTTGTGTGACATTCCAACCTTTAAAGTAGTTTGCTGCATGCTTACTGTAGGAGTGAAGAAGAGCACTCTGGGAGGGAAAAAAAAAACTTTTATGTTTATTATGGTCCTAAAAGAGATTATTTTCCACCATCTGATTATTTTCTCCATGAGTTTACATATAAAATTGTTGAAATATAGTATTACTCATGATTTCAAATACTTTTCCGGATCTTGTTTATTTTCTGAATCTATGCACTAGTAGAAAATGAAATATCGCAGACGGAATATCCCAGACGGAAAATTTTCCGTCTGGGATAATCTATACTAGACGGAATTAAACCGTCGACGAATTTCCGTCTATAATAAACTATTACCTGTACTAGCTTGTTGCATTTTGTTCTTCTGTTTCAAGTTTGCAGAGGTACGTAGTTCATTTACCAACTGGTTGATGTCTTGCAGGTTCATCTACTTGTTCATTGGTATTGGAGTTATTCTGTTCGTAATACCTTTCTTTGGCTGTATTGGAGTGGTGACTAGAAATGGATGCTGCCTATCTTGTGTATCCTAAATTTTAGTTGTTTATATTTCAGTATGTGTTTTGGTTACTGTGTTCTGCTTATCTCTAATAGTCGTGTTCATCTACACTATTTGGGTATCATAACTACCTTTTTGGTATCCACAAAAAACGACCTAATTCTTAGACTTTCTTCTTAGAATGTAAATCTTTGATAGGTATTTTAATTTTGGGGTTTTTGCATGTATGCTCCACAAATCTTGATATTGCAAAATTAACCCCTATTTTTTTTGGATAAGAATACCCTTCTCCTTAAAATTGGACAAAAATGCCCTTTTCTTCTTCCCCATTTTCATCTATCTTTCCTCCTCTGACCTTAGATTTCCCACCAGCCGGCGACCCACCCTCTGGCAACCTCCTCCTTTACTCATCGGCAGCAAATAACACATTAACACATCTGAAAATCCTACCCCCCCCCCCCCCCCCCGGTGAAGTCTAGCGAATCTCCAATGACAATTTGTGACAAAATGCTAAGGTAATTCATTCTATTTTTTAAAGGTTTTTATTCATTTTCTTGGTGGAAAAAGTGGTCTTGTGAACTTCCTGCCACTTGCATGTTAGTTTATTGATGCCTAGAGTTCTATCCCCATGTTTCCATTTTGTTGTACTTTAAGGTTGTTGCTTTAGGGGCTGTTTGGTTCGTTTTTAAACAGGGTGGAAAAGTTTTACATGCCCTCCACATCAGTTTTTAAGTGGCCACGTAACATTTTATTTTTCCGTCGGTTTTTTTCCCCACTTTGGTTCGCTAGGGTTGAAGAAGGGAAATCGGCATAAAATCACTGCCACATCACCTTCTTTTTCCTCCCCCAACTCCTGCCCCTTCCTCGTGAAATCGACGACAATCGCAGTCACGTCGGCTTTTTGCTTTCCTCGTTGATTTCTTCGGTGAGCTATACTTACCTCCTTGCTCTCCTCTCGCCAGAAAGTCCCTCGACCTTCGTTGTCTCTGTATTCGAAGAAATTCGTGGGAGGGGGCTCTGATCTTTGCCGACAATAATCAGATCTGATCTTTGCCGACGCTGTTGCTTCATAAATCAAGGTAAAAATTGATTTTTTTTATTTTTCTTATTATTAGTTTAATTTACAGCAATTATCTGATAATTTGTGGGAGGGGGGTTTGATCTTCGTAATTTTTCTGATTTTCGAAGAATTTTTTGTGATTTTCCTAATTTTTTGGGATTTAGAAGCGATTTACAGTGGATGGTTGAATTTTTGCTCTCTATATGTGGATTAGCAAAAAACAAAATAATGCATGCTTAAATGTATTGCTATTAAATTATCAAGTTGATTAGAAAAAAACGTAATAATGCATGCTTAAATGTGGTGAGATATATGTGAGAGTTGCATTATTCTTGAGCAAATGTCATATAACCTGTTCTGATCTCATTTGCGTATTAAACACGATGCTAACGATTGATCCATTTATAAATTAAAATTCTGAACAATCTAAAAGAAATTAAAACGAAATTGAATTGTCATCCAATTGCACTGCGCAGATATAGGGAAATGCATTTAATAGCATAATCAGTTCGGTTTAAAAGTATTGTCGAGCGAGCGAGCTGTTGTGGGTTTGTTGGTTTTGTGTTCAGTTTGGTTATTTTTTGTATGTTGGTTGTGTTCAGGTTGGTTTGCAATGTTTTGTAGACTGGTTGTGAGCCATGTTGTGTAAGTGTTGTGTGCCACATCAGGTTTTGTGTAGCCATTTTGTGGTTGGTTGTGTAGCCGCATGTTGTTACTTGAGTGTGTTCAGTTTGGTGT
>BQKN01057657.1:8292-23267 GCA_022839385.1 Asparagus kiusianus | reverse complement strand
CAGATCCTATGATGATAGAGGTCAATGTCACTCCTCAGATCAGTCCAGTCGTAACAAAAGCAAGACCAACTGAAGAAGTTGGTACATCGGCGGATGTTGTGCTCAGAGTTGGTGAGTTTTAAACCTCATTTGCTTCAAGTTTCCGTTTAACACCCAATTATATTCATTATGATTCTTTTGTTTGTAGAATCACCTCCTAAGGAGCCTCTTAGTTTGGACCCAACGTTTTCTGAGGCTTTAGTTAAAAAACCATCTGATATAGCGGGTGCATCGACAGCTACCGTTCTTGAACCAACCTTGGTTGTTCAGGAATCTGGACTACCATCCTTGGGTGAACCAAGTTGTATTGAAGGCTCTTCCGTCGAACTTGGTATGCTTCATCCTGTTGTCTCGTACGCATACATATGTTCTGTACTGACTTATTTGCCCTCATCGCAGTTCCTTCATCATTATCGAATCATATACAAGCGTTATTGGTCGACGACGATCCGGACAAGGCTGTCATCTGTTCCAATCTCCAAGGCTTTATCCCCTTTTTGAACTCTATGGTCGATCGTATTCTCTTCAAAGGATTGTACTTTGAGAGTTATAAAAAATCTCTCGAGCGTTTTATATCAGGATTCAGAGAGGAAGGGTATAATGAGTTAGCCGATTCGATCAATGCTTATTTGGTTGACTTGAAGCGACATGTTGAATTTCTACAAGCTCTTCGCGCTAAAGGCATACCCTCCTATATCGCTTCTCACATGGAATCCAGGTTGCAAGTTTGGCGTGATTCCCAAAAATCAGCTAATCTCGAACTTCAAAAGCTAAGAGCCCGAAGTGATCAACTTAAGGTGAGCGTTAGCAAAAGAACACAAGCCAAGGTTAACCTACTCCGGGATTTAGAATCGAGTCGAGCGGAAATAGCTCGCTTAGAGGAGGAACTTGCAATGGCCAAGGATGCTCATGAGGTCTTGGAGTCCGAGTTGACGCAGGAAATTCAGGTTGAAGAAAACCTGTTACAGCAACTGAACCTTCAAGATAAAATGCTTGCTGAAAAGGAACAAGAGGTCGCCGCGCTTCACAATGTTGACGAAGAAGCCTTCAAAATTAAATTGGCGGCTGAGCTTGAACAGGCTTATGCATTAGAGCTTTCAAAACTTGAAAATCAGATTAGTCAATATAAGCTTTTGTAATTGGAGAACATATATTTTTTTGTATCTTTGTTTGAACACTCTTGGTCAATATATTGAATCTTTTTGCTTATTGAGATTTTATTATGATTACTCATTCTTGTTCTAGAATAAATAACCATAATACTTGGCAAATCCTCAGCCATCAACGGATTTGATATGCCTTTACCGACACCGTTTGAATCGGGCTAGTATGTGAATTATCTAAGTCCGTTTCACATATAACGTTGGGCTAAAAGAATTAAATTCTTTTAGACTTTAAACTACAGCATTGAATGTGTAGGCTACATGTGTTAGATGTAGACTTATCTCTAATAAGGGGTAGAGATAATATCCCCCATGTGTGAATGACATGGATTTTAAAGTGTAGATAGATTACATTCTCTTTGTATGAAAACGTATCTAAGCTTGTAAAGAAAGAACTTGGATATTCTAGTTCATAGTCTCTTGTTTGTTGGTACAGAAAAACCCAGAATTGGAAAGGAATAATTTCATATTCCATTTCCCCGTCTCTTGTTTGTTGGTAGAGATAAACCCAGAAATGGAGAGGGATAATTTCATATCCCAACTCCTGGTCTCTTGTTTGTTGGTAGAGATAAACCCAGAATTGGAAAGGAATAATTTCTTATTCCATTTCCTCGTCTCTTGTTTGTTGGTAGAGATAAACCCAGAATTGGAGAGGAAGAATTTTATATTCTATCTCCTGATGCAAAGAAAACTCAAAGTGGGATCTCCACTTAGGGAATCCGAATTGGTTTGAATAACCCTAACTGTCATAAGGTTTGATTATTCAGTTTGTGGACCTCTCGTTCATGGAACGAATCGAGAGGGGACTTTGGCTTTGGTCCTAACTGTAGTAAGGTTTGACCAAAAGAGGAGGTTTTGAGATGATCCTAACTGTTTAAAGGTTTGATCACTCAATTTGTGGACCTCTCGTTCATGGAATGAATTCGAGAGGGGATTTTGGCTTTGGTCCTAACTGTAGGAAGGTTTGACCAAAAGAGGAATAGGAGTAGGGTGCAATGAGTTTGTTGACTTGCATGAACTACTCGGCGGGAAATTTTGATTTCAAATATAGGAATTCGACATGAAATAGCTTGTCGACTGGTACAGACCGATGACCATTGTTCGATCTGACTGGTGGGGGTTTCATAGTGCGGGATTATGAATCATTGATTCTCCCCTTCTATGATCGTGTTATAGCGTTTTGTGAGGAAAGATTCATCGTTATTAAATCTCATCTCAACAAAAGTAATAAAAGCATATTATTCGCATGATCATTTTTCATTGAGAATAACCAACTGATACTGGGTTATCCTGAAATATCCTGTATAGGATTTTCTAGGAACTTCCCGTTTTACATAGGTTATCCCGAACGTATTATGGGTAATACTTTTTCAGGAACTTCCCGTTTATTGACATCATTAATTTGTTGCCATCCTGGGTAACCAGGCGATATGCACCGTTTGAATAGACTGATTCTATTACAAACGGTCCTTCCCATTTGGGTTCAAATTTTCCTTTCTTCTTAGAAGTGAGGATCATAGGTCTTCGGACGGCAAGAACTAGATCTCCTTCTTTAAAACTTCGTCGTCGAACCCTTTTATCAAAAGTCCGAGAAATTCTAGCTTGATAAAACTCGATCTGTTGCTGAGCTTCCAAGCGCTTTTCATCTAACATCTCTAACTCTTCGAGACGTTTCTGATGATGTTCTTCCGTCGTCATTCCCGTTGTGAGAGCAATGCGGAGAGAAGGAATTTGTATTTCCAATGGGAGAACAGCTTCACATCCATATGTTAAGGCATATGGTGTTGTTCCGATGGGTGTACGGACAGTTGTGCGATAAGCCCATAAAGCTTTGCCGAGTTTGTCGTCCCAATCTCGTTTATTGGTTTTCACTAATTTTGCCAAGATTTTGATGATAGTCTTGTTAAACGCTTCGGCCAATCCGTTAGCTGTGGGATTATAAGCCGTCGATGAAACATCTTTAATCCCGAATTTACCGTAGAACTTGATAAATGCGTTACTGACGAATTGAGGACCATTATCGTGTACTATTCGTCTTGGGACACCGTATCGATATATGGCATGGTGTTTGATAAACTTGATGACATCATTCGTCTTTACTTCTCTAAGTGGAACTGCTTCTGTCCATTTCGAGAAGTAATCGGTGATTGCCAAAATGAAGCGGTCCCCTTTAACCGAAGGTGGAAAAATAGGACCTACGATATCCATACCCTAAGTTTCGAATGGCCACGATGTCGCCGATAGGTGTAAATACTCGGGAGGTTGGTGCATATAATTTGCATGTAACTGACACACTTCACATCGTCATGCGTAGTCAACTGCATCTTTTACCATAGTTGGCCAATAATACCCGATTCTTCTAAGTCGATCACAGAGTTTAGGGCCGGGCTGATGCGCACCGCATATTCCACTATGCGCCTCTTTGAGTGCTTGTTCCGCTTCTTTGCCGGATAAGCAACGGAGTAGAAGATCATCGTACGATCGTCGATACAACATTTGCGCCGTGGCGTTGTAGTAAAATCTCGGTGCTCTTCGCCGAATCGATTCCCTTTCTTTTACATCTTCAGGCAATATACCATGTAGGATGTAGTCGATAATAGGAAAGCGCCAATCTCGAACCTCGGGTTCAACTGCTGTTGAGTATGCTTCTTTAACATCCGAATCGTAGATTGGAACGATAAGTTGGTGAGTCCTCACTGTAATCAATTGCTCTGTTTCGGGAGGTTGAGCCAATGATACTGACAATGCCGCCAATGCGTCTGCATACGCGTTTTGGAGACGTGGAACGTACTCGATGAAAAATCCTTCAAACGAGTTTGCCATCTCAATAGCAACCTGGTGGTATGGAATCAGGTCTTGACTTCTGACTTCATAATCTCCTCGAATTTGATTAACCACTAGTTGAGAATCCCCAAAAGCTTCAAGGTATTCAACCCCCAGCTCTTTGGCAAAATTTAGTCCAATTATTAACGCGTTGTATTCGGCCACATTATTAGAACATGGTCCGGTCAACGAATATGCTCTAGGCAAGACATACTTTTCCGGGGAAACTAAAACGACCCCCACCCCTGAGGAGATTTTAGAACATCCGGGCGCGCTTGCCACATTGGTTGCACGAGAAGCCCCGTCGAAGTACAACTACCACACTTGTTGATGTGAGGTGGTGTTAACTTCGTGAGTTTCATCTGGCAGATCGTCGTACAATTCGACTATATCCTTCGTAGGATTTTCCGCCAGAAGATCGCAAATAGCTCGCCCTTTAACCGATTTTTGTTGCTTAAAGTACAAGTCATATTGCGATAAAAGTAGAGCCCATCTAGCTAAACGCCAATTCATGGATGCCGGCTGGGTCATGAATACGCGTACCGGGTTTATGTTGGAAATGACATAAATCGTCTATCCCACTAAGTAGTGTCTCATTTTCTAGACAGCAAATACCAATGCAAGACATTCTTTCTCGATCATTGGATAACGAGATTCAGCTCCTACCAGTGTGCGACTTAGGTAATATACTGCTTGCTCGTGACCGTTATCATCGTCTTGTGCAAGTAATGCGCTTAACGAATGGCTCGTCGCTTTGACATAAATCAAAAACGGCTTGCCTGATTTCGGTGCAATGAGAATAGGTGGGTTCGCTAGATATGCTTTAATATCCTCGAACGCCTTTTGGCATGCTTCATCCCAAATAAATGACACGCCTTTCTTCGCAAGTTTAGAAAACGGTTGACATTTTCCGGACAGATTCGATATAAACCGACGGATATATGCCAATCGACCCTGCAATCCTCTGAGTTCTTTAAGATTTCTCGGGGGTTGCAACTCATGTATCGCCTTCACTTTATCAGGATCGATATGAATACCTTTTGTGGTGACGATGAATCCAAGAAATTTACCGCTCGACATTCCAAGGAAGGATTTAGTCGGATTCATTTTTAGCTGATGACTTCTCAGAAGATCGAACATCGTCTTCAAATCTTTAATGTGGTCGTTCTTATCACGGCTCTTCACGACCAGATCATCAACGTAGCATTCGACGGTCTTCCGCAAATGTTCTTGAAAGATCTTTGTCATGGCTCGTTGGTACGTAGCACCAGCATTCTTCAATCCGAACGGCATAACAGTATAACAGAATACACCAAGGGGTGTTCTGAAAGCTGTATGTTTTTCATCATCCGGATGCATCTTAATCTGATTATATCCCGAGAATCCATCCATAAATGACATTCTTTCAAACCCGCACGTATTGTCAATGATGACGTCTGTAATGGGCAAAGGAAAATCGTCTTTAGGACAGGCAGTATTCAGATCTCTGTAGTCAATGCAAATTCTGATTTTCCCATTCTTTTTAAGGACTGGAACAATATTAGCCAACCATTCAGGATGTTGTTCTTCCCGGACAAAACCTGAATCGATCAGTTTTTTGACTTCAGCTTCTATTGCCTCCATAATTTGTGGACGAAACCGTCTTTGCTGTTGCTTGACAGGTTTAGCATCCGATTTTATGTTCAGTGTATGCATTGCTACATTTGGATCGAGTCCTGGCATATCTTCGTAGTTCCAAGCGAAAACGTCGATATACTCTTTAATTAGGGCAATTAGTTCCTCTTTTTCATCCGGCGGAAGATCACCGCTGATAAATATAGGTTTCTGATTGGCTTCGTCACCCATATTAATCTGGATTACTTTATCCTCAGTAGGAGGTTCTCTTTGTTCAAATCGATCTCCGTACTGGATATTCATGTAATGCATCCAGGGATCTTCCCAAATAGGCAATTGGTCGTCTTCTTCAGTTGTGGAAGGATCAACTGTCGCCATATTTGACATTAGGGCTTTGAATCTCTCTCCAATGCTCGTGTCAGAATCCCACATTGAAGTATCGGATGAATGCCTACTCACACTTCTTAATTAGTTAATGATCTGTTGGCCACACTCGTCATCAGATGACGACGCATAACCTAAACCTCTATTATGAGTGTAATAATTATCCGGTTTTCCTTTTGGTACATAGGTAGAACGGGGTGGAACCCTAATTCCTTGACCAAAATAAAGACCTTCACCGAGCGAGAGATCATAGCCTTGTCTCTCCATGTAATCATTTGCTTGTGAACTATACCGAGAGAAATGTTGTCCTGGCTTTTCTTCATCTGAGTTACTGTCCAAGAAAAGATTAGGAGTTGGGGATGGATTCCATTTCCCAAAGATTATTTCCTTCTCACCCCCTATCTTTGCGGGTAGGATCACCGTTGTCCCGGCTGAATTTTGCAAGTATTTCGTCATCGTGCAAGATGAGCGAATCGGCATGTGTAGGTTAGGATCATCATATAACTCCTGCATTACATTATCGAGACAATACGAGTACTCTAAATCATTATTTATTATTTCATCGGCAAGTTGCCAGTTACAACTTTCGTCCGACGATTCATCACCGTCAAGATCGATTACAAGAGGTTCAATGTCATTTAATACAAGACCTTCACTATAATCGAGCCCGGCTTCGGTATCAGCCTCTTCTCCGCTGTCCGTACCATGGGCCGATGGTTCAGTATCGGACTCAGCACCATATAAAAGGGAGTCAGTAAAGTAATTTTCTAACCCCTTGAATGGCTGCTTATCCGCGACCACCGTCTTGACCTCCTCATTAGTGTCGACATATTTCAAACACTGATGGAGGGTGGATGGCACTATAAGATTACCGTGGATCCATGGACGACCCAACAGCAAGTTATAGGAAGTCTCTGCATTGATCACATAGCAGGTGACTTCAGACTTCAGATCTCCGAGTTGACACTTCACCCGGATTTTTCCTAACGGTCTTGATCCGCTAGTGTTGAATCCATAAATAACAGTTCCCATTGAGGCTAACTTGCTGGCGGGAATTCCGAGGTGGTACATCAACCGAAGTGGCATGATGCTTACAGCGGAACCCGGATCAACTTGAATCCGGTTGACCATGCTTGAACCGATGTATCCAGTAAAATACAGTGGTCTATCATGCTTCGAATTCCTAACTTGCATATCTTCTTTTGTGAAAGCGATGCAAGGGAATTTGGTGGCTGCCAGATTGCAATGCTGCACCAACGACTCTGGCTTTTCAGGAGTTGGTTTGATCTGAGTGAGGAATACCTCAGAATCAGCCAATGCTTCTTGTAAAGCTTCCCTAGTTTCTTTCGAAAGACGAAGCAACTCGTATAGCGTGATCCTTGCTGGGATATTAGCTAATTGAGTCATGACATCGAAGCGGAATGGAGTATTTGAACTTTCCGGTTTGTCTCGTCCAATAGGTTTGTTGAAACGAGACTGCTTCGGAAGTTGAACTTCTTTGGGTTGAGGTTCTTTTCCTTTTTGTTTAACCACTTTCTGAGTTTTCTCAATTGGTATGGGCGGGGTCGTAACCACCCCCAGTTCTGCAAGAGTTTTACCGTTAGGATTAGAAGCTTCAGGATACTGGTAATGGTATTCATTTCCGCCCCTTGTAGCGAAAACTTCTTGTTCTTCATCAGAAGGTGGCAGAGCTGCTATTTCCTCGTCGTCTTTCTCCGGAATCGCCGAGGCTCCATAACAGGACTTCTCCTTTCCTTTACCCTTCGATTTCTTCTTTGATGTGGATGTCGTCCACTGTTCATCTTCAAGCAAATCCGGATGAACCCAAAGGATTTCGCCGTTAGGGGTCGTGTGTGATATTAGCCCTTTTTGGCGCTGTCCGTGAGGGTCATCGTTGATGGTTTGTATCTTCACTTCTGATACTGGCTCAGCTTGAAACCAGGATAAGGGGACTGATCCGAAGCTAATGGAGACTGCATTTGCACCCACCTTCTTCTCCTTTGGCTTCGGGGTCACAATACCAACATCAATTAAAGTTTGTATTTTGTCTTTTAAGACATAACAAGCTTTAGTAGGATGGTGAACCCTTCTATGATACGCACAGTATTTCGGGTCATTAATCTTCTTTGCTTCTTCTTGGTTTGTGACCGGTGGAAGCTTAATCTTGTTATTATCCAACAAGTATTTGAAGATAACTGGAACTTCATCGTCTTTGAATGAATATTCCTTTGGGAATCTGGGCTCAGAGGGTTTAAACTGCTTCTGAGGCTGTTGATTCTGATTCGGCGCTAACTGGAACGACGACTGCTGCGGTTGTGGCGGCTGTTGTGATGTTTGGTGCGCGTCGACAGCGGCTCCTGACCCTCTTCCTCTGCCTCGAGGATTGAAGTTCTGTTTCTGGTTTTGATTATTAGCTGGTGCCTGACCTCTCTCCAGATTCCTTCTTTTGAGAAACCGTTCAGCTTGTTCACCTCTAACCTTCAACTCCTTCCAAGTTTTAGAGGGTACAACCCCCATTATCTCCAGCATATCTAAAGACAAGTTGTTATGGCATGTCTGTAGGATAAATTCCTCTGTAAGTGGATCTCGGCAGTTCACCGCCTTGTTCCGGAACCGTTTGACAAAAACGTCAACTGATTCCCCATTCTTCTGCTTCTCGTCCAACAACGAGCCAATGGAGACCTCTGTGTCGTCGTCGAAAAAGTTGGTGAGAAATAGTTCTTTCATATCTCCCCAGCTATTGATGCTTCCAGGTTTCAGGCGTCGGTACCAATCGAAGGCAGACCCACGGAGGGTTCCTACGAATGACCGAACCATCAGGGCTTCATTTCCTGATATTGTGCCGAGATGTGACTTGAAATAGATCAAGTGCTGAGTTGGTGAACCCCTGCCATCAAAAGGAGTAAAGTTAATCAAATTAAATTTTGGGGGATAAGGAATCAAATCCCACTCCCTCGGATACGGGTATGGAATGCCCGTTTTCTTTACTTCTTGAGCCGTCATCAAGGCGTTGACTTTACTCTCGAGGTCTTGCATCTTCTTGTCTTCTTCCTCACTCTTTTTCAAGTAAATTTGAGTAGTTGACTTGGCCGAACCGTTTCCAGAACTGTCTTTATCAGGAGGAGGATTATCAAAGATGGTCTCGTCTTCTTTGTCATCATCCTCAGCTATATGTACAAGTTTGGCATTGCGTTTACTGGATTCTGCCTTCTGGCTTGATTCCGGTTGGTGCTGCTGAGCCTGCAAGTCTCGTACCTGCTGCATCGTCAACTCCATCTCTGTTTTGATTTCGGCTCTGATCTCCTCGCGTTGTTTGGCCAACGCTTCTTGCAATATCTGAGCTAATTGGTCTGGCGTGATGGCGAATGATTCTCTTGCTCGCCCCACACTGGACGAAGTATCATCCGAAGCGATAGCGGAACAAGTATCTGACAGCTCGCCTTCTGACGATAAACCTTCGTGCATCCTTTTGTAGTCTCGGCGTCGGTTAGCCCTCCATTGTAACCGCTCCATTCTTTGAGAGAGACCCCGTTCAACTCTCCCTTCTGAAGAGAAATCAGGGTCCTGGTTGACTAACTGCTGTTTTCCTCTGCCGGTCATATTAATGGTGACCTCAGGGAATTCATCTTGCCGTCTTGCAGGTTTCTTCTGGTTGAAACGTCTCACTTTGGATTTTGACGCTTCAGTCGAAAGTCTTTGGAATACAGAAACTCGTTTTAGGGTTTGTGAGCAACCGCATTCCGTCAACACTGCCTTGATGAGTCTCTCGCATGCGCAATGCGATTCATCTTCTCGGACAATCATTTTTCTTGATTTACTGTTCTGATAGTACAGCTCATCACTATTGTGATTTGAGCAACCTATCTTTGGTTTATGAACCTTGTTAACATGCACAGGACGACTAGTCGTCGCTCCTGGGCGATCCAATGTTAAATTTTTAAATACACCCCCTTGCGGGAGTGGGTTTTTCACGGGTCCTAGACGATCATGAATTGGTATTCTTTTGTCTTGGACCGGATTAGTTCTGACAGGAGGGTGTTTGCGACCCCCTGTGTAAGAAACCACCAAGGATTTGTTTGCTGGACTTGGACTTTCTTCGATTGGTTTCTTGCCTCGATTGTTGACCGAGGGACCAAGGCGATCCGCCATGGTGATCTTGAACTTAGATAAATCTGGGCTAACCCAGGGCTTCACTGTTGATGTGGTAGACGGGCCCGGAACAGACGCTTGCGGCGCCTTCGGTATCCAAACTTTGCGGTTCTTGGGCGGCTTTTCAGACACCAACTCCTTTTTAGTTCCTTACGCTTGTTGGGGGAGAGCACGAGCGCGGGCAGCCTTTTCCTTTCGCCTCTGTATCCGTTCCTTCAGGGTTGAACGGGCTCTTTTGACGAGGGTCCATTCCTCTGTCGTAAGCTTTGCAGAAATATGATTATCTTGCAGTTGAGGCAATTGTACTGATTTTTGTTTCCTTGACTCTAGGTCCGCATAGTAGTGGACCCCGTCGGTTTGTTGCATGGCCTTGGCCAGTTGTCGAGCACGGCGCTGACGTTGTCTCTAACGAGCCCTCTTCGTCAGCACCGGTGAGCTATTCATCAAAGACTCCTTAATTGGTACGGAGTCACTTGGAGCAGAAACGTTGCGGACAGGTTCCTTAGCAACGATCGGGAGAGAGTTTTCATCTGCGGCCTTCATTGGCGTTGCAGACTTGAAAGTTTTCCTGGGAGAGGAAGTCTTCTTACATTTGCGCGGGGAGGGAGATTTTGAAGACGAGGATGATAAATACTCCTCGAATTTCGCTTGATCGAATTCGTATTCGATCTCCTCGCTGACGATGATCTTTATCGGCTGCGACACGGCGGCTTCGGCAGCGAAGCCGCTGGCTCCCACTGTGGTCGCCAGTTTGTTTTCAGCAAAAGTTGATTCCATTGTCGATTCCATTAATCTTCTTTCGATTACAGAGAAATTACAATGAAAATAAGAAAAATTACAACTCTTGAAGAAAATAACACAGAATTCGTTTATCGAATACTGCTTTGTGGGACTTTGCCTGTGCCGTGAGTGCTTTGGCTCGTTGACCACCGATTCACAGATCGTGAGGGGGTTTATGATTCTTCCTTCGTTATCGAAGTGAGAATTGGAAACGATATCTTATCGAAGTAAGATAGTCGTTCTTCTTGAAATCAAGTCTAAGCTCGAATGTCAAGGAATCACTCCAGGAACTGAAATCTCTGCTCTCTCTGCTCTGGAATGCTCTAAAAAATGCTCGATCCTCGTCAGAAGTGACCCTAGAGTATTTATAGCCTCAGGGGTCTGTAACTGCAAAAACACAACTCAACAAGAAGTTAGTACGGCGCGACAGTATTTTACTGTCTCGCCCAGCGAGACACTAAAATGCTGTCGCGCAAAACGAATATTCTTGGCAGTTTTGCTGTAACTGCCTTCCCATGTTTTAAACTCCGTTATTTTGACAGTTATTCACGTGATTTTCGCCCACGTTGTTTCCCACGTCCCTTGGCAGTTAATGGACACGTGTAGGGCAGTTATTGAGGTGGTTATTGACCATTTCAACGCTGTCTTGCTGGCGAGACAGCAAAGACTGTCTCGCTGGCGAGACAGCAAAAGACTGTCTCGCTGGCGAGACAGCAAAGACTGTCTCGCTGGTGAGACAGTTCATTTTTGTGAGTTTTGGGTGATTTTCCCAGTTTTGAGTGATTTTTTATGTTTTGGATATCTTTAGCATTTTTTGACGCCTACACCCTTCAACGGAATTCTAAATTTGGAGAGGTTCACGTCGTCGTAGGGTTTCACCGAAGGTATGGTGGTAGAAGGAGCGGGATCCGAAGTTGACGAAGGTTGGGGAGCAGTGTTGCTTGCTTTTGCCTTAGGTGTTGATTTGGCCTTTGGCATTCAAATTTGTTTGGATCTTGGTGATCTCTTAACCGCCTCTTCCTTTTGTATTTCTTGTGTTTTTCACACAAGGATCTGGGCATGCGCAAGAAGTGCTTGACGCTTCTGAATGCGCTCCTCAAGAGTAGAACAGCTCCGTTTGACACGAACTCATTCGTTAGTAGGTGGTTAGGAGGAGGTTCGTGAAGCTTCCTGTGAAGATGACTTAGCCACTTGGCGCTTTCTGAACTCCAGATCCGCTTGGTAACGGAGTCCGTCCACTTAATCTAAAGCCATTGCGAATTGGCGCGTGAGGCATTGGCGTTGCCTTTGACGTACTCTCTTTGATAGAATTGGTACGTCTTCAGCAGTCGACTCCTTGATCGAAGAGGAGTTCAGATCTGCAGATCTGGCTTCATTGGACGCCGGTGGATCGTTGCGAGGTGCATCTGCAGCAGCGGTAGCGGGGAGATCACCTTCTCAGGTATTCAGATCTGAAGACCTGCAGATCTTCCGAGAGGAGGAGGCCTTCCTGCACTTTCGAAGAGAGACGGATCTGGAGGAGGAGGAGGAGGAGACGTACTCCTCGAACTTCTGCTGGTCGAATTCGTATTCAACATTTTTATTCACCGGGATCTTGATCGTTGGTTGAATCACGACAGCTTCGGCAGCGAAGCTGTTGGCTCTCACTGTGGTCTCCAGCTTGTTTGGGAAGAAAGTCAATTTGTTCATCGCTGTGTTCATTACAACTTCAAACGTTACAATGAAAACAAAGTTAGTCTTTTTATAAGACCTTTACACAATGGAAATAAAAAAGTACAACTCTCGTCAAACAGCGTAACGGGTGTTTATCACCTGCTGCTTGCGTGGGAAGGTTCTGGATGGAACCCTTCAAACTCATGGGGTCAGATTTAAACTTCTCCACTAGCTTCAACCCTCAGACAGATGGCCAGATAGAGTAGGTAAACGGCTTGTTGGAGGTATACTTGATACACTATGTGAGTGTCAACCAGCAGGATTAGGCGAAGCTACTGGACATAGCCCAATTCTCCTACAATTTGCAATGGAGTGAGTCTACCAGGAGGAGCCCATTCGAGATCGTCACAGGTCAGCAACCACTCACTCCAAATGCTATTGCTACGGTTATAAGGGAAATAGCCCAGCCGCTTACCAATTTGCCAAGGGGTGACAAGATCAGAGCGAATTGGCACGCTCGTGCTTGAACAAGGCGGCAAAGAAGATAAAGAAATGGACCGACAAGAAGCGAATGCATGTGGAGTATCAAGTTGGAGACTTGGTCCTTGTCAGGCTTTCTACATGGGATCGACATAAAGATCTACACAAGAGCTTGATACGCAAGTATGAGGGCCCATTTCCGACCGAGAAGAAAGTAGGGAACGTAGCTTACATGGTAAAGCTTCCCCCAATCGTGAAGTATCATTTGGTCTTCCATGTGAGTATGTTGAAGCTATATCATCAGGATACAGAAGATCTAGATAGAGGAAAGTCTAGTCGAGCGGCAACATGGATTCGCATGGAGTTCCAAGGAGGCCGAAGAAATTCTTGCGGATAGGACGGTTCGTGAAGCCAACAACCACCCGAGGTTAGAGTACTTTGTGAAGTGGAAAGGCTTACCCGACATTGAGAACAGTTGGGAACCGGCGCGATCATTATGACAGTTTGAAGACTTGATCGAGAAGTTTTGCCATGAGAAGACTAAACGATGAGGGCATCGCTCGGATAGGCGGGGGAGAATGCCACGAACCGTCCCATTTTGGCTCAATCGGGTGCATTTGGACTCACTTATTCATGGTTGGGTCCGCGAAGATCCTAGGATTTTCTAGAGTTTTCTTGTATAATAAAGGTCTGATAAATATCTTGTATCTAGAAACTTCGAGAAAAGTCTCATGTAAATATCTAGGGAGAAATTTTAGGAGAAGTGTCTAGAGACCCAATCCTAATAATTGGTTGTAAGAACAATCTAAAAGGCTAATCATAGTCGTCCATTGTAAGCTAGCATTGCCTATAAATAGGGGGCTAAGACATTCTATTTGTATCAAGCAAAAGCTGCTAAGTAATAAAGCAATAAGAGCTTTCACTTCCAGTCTTGAGTGCTCTCTTTCCTTCTCTTGAGTGAGTGTTTGAGGGATTAAGCTAATTTAGTTATTTTAATGAGGGAAAGAGTGACTAAGTACCGTACGGGTTCGAGTGAAGTTTGTGATGAAAGAATCAGCCCATGACACTAGCACTTCCAAACTCTTTCCCTCCACTCAAATCTGATTCCTTGTCACTGTCACTCCTTGTCACTTATCATTCCACATCGCACTGTGCCTTCTCACTCCTTGTCACTTAATCATTCCACATCACGCTGTGCCTTCTCACTATTCCACTCACAAGGATTAAGAATGTATTTCGTTGTCAACCAAAGACAAACCAATTTCATGTCCTGGCTCTAATCATACCAACACCTACATAAGAAAAGGACATGTTTATCTTATTTACACCCTATTTACTTATTAAACTTATTGCCACCATGTTGATCAGTCTTTTTGATTCTTGTGCTAGTTTGATTAGACCGCCTACGTGAATAGCTGATTTCTTCTTGTCCTTGGTTATTTTTCTAATATTTCATTATTAAATTCCATTCATTTATCACTACTACAGTTACACTTAGTATTTTTCTAGTAGGATTAAAATTAAGCAGTCAAGTCAATTGTCTTTATTACTTTATTAGATCTAGCCAAAAGAAAAGTTAAAGCTGTCGCAATTCCTGGGAGCTGATTTCAAACTTTTCTTAGGCCCGTTTGGTTGTCTGTTTTTTGAGGGGGAAAGTGGCTGAAAGCTGTCATAGATAAGACATCTGTGGGAGCTTTTCCCTTCAAAATAAATCAACCAAACGGGCCCTTACAACTTCATTTTCCATCTTTATTTTCATCAAATAAAAACGAAAGTAAAATCCAATGCATTTGCCCCGTATGACGTAACTATATATATTAAGACGTGTGTGTGTGTGTGTGTGTGTGTGTGTGTGTGTGTGTGTGTGTGTGTGTGTGTGTGTGTGTGTGT
>BQKN01057655.1:85631-98464 GCA_022839385.1 Asparagus kiusianus | reverse complement strand
ACTCGTCGTTTTATTTTTTAGATATAATATGAATTAATTACATGCTTCGATCTGGCTGTGACTTGATTATGTTACCATATGAATATTGATATTATCTGCGTGGGCTTGTGGATGATTAATATTGATAATGATATTATGATAAGTAATTTAAAAGAATAATTATTTTGTGTAAAAGTGATTATATTGAGATGTTTTAGAATTATTATTATGAGCAAAGAGATTATTTGAAAAAAATGGGTTGGTTTTGAATAATTATTAGAATAGATAAGTTAAAGTATTTATTTCAGAAAAAGGGTCATTTTGAGTTGTTAAGTTATTTTCATCAAAAGAATTATATTTTGATAATTATGATGATTTAAAAGAAATTATTTTGTGAAGGAAATTATTTTAGGAAGATTACAATAATTTAAAATAAATTATTTTGGAAAAAGATTATTTTTCTAAATTACATAATTGGTTGTTCATAGACTTATGACTCTTAATTTCGATTACCTGATTTGCCATGATATTGTTGTACATGATCAGTTGTTTTTGCTATTATTTGCTGTGATTGAGAACCATTAGTAGTTCATGACTTAGTAGCCTCCTGCGTCATGAACAGACTTAGTGACATGTGTGGGTGCGTTGACCGAGTTTAGGTGGTGAACCCGAGTTTCAATGAGGATTATGGTTGATTTAGAAAAACGAGAAGAGTTAGGATGGAGAAGTTAATGTTCATGTGATCGGATAAGACTGTTGATGTATCTTCCAGGCTCGCTCCCGTGGTTGGTGTCGCCACCGGGGTTGATTTGTAGGGCTAAAGTGAAGTGTGTACATCACTTTAGTCAGTGAAATCGTTTCGTCACCCGAGTTGTGCTTGAGTTCGAACCAGGCAGAAAACGGTTTACGTGTAGTCCTCTAGCCACATGTGTAGCGGGATTGGATGTACGTAGGGGATTTGTGAACAGTCAGTATCCGATGATAGGAGCGTTGACTCTGTGTGAGATGTGACCGGTGACCTGTTATAGAATGGCTAGTTACATGACCTCGTTTCTTGACTAGGTATGATTTCTTGTGAGATGTAGGCCAGTTGTGTTTCTTTTCATACATAGATCAGGGTTAATATTTAATTATCTATAATTTGAGACATATGATATATACATGAGGGTTTCCTTGTTTGGATTATTTCGCTCGACGTACTACATCTCGAGTTGTAGATCTTTAAGTATTAATTCCATCTAGTGTATGACTCTGTACTTGGATGATTATTCTGATCGCTAGCTGTATGATCGACTTGTTACTTGGTTGATTTCTTGGGATTTATTATGATTATTCTACTCTAGTAGTAAATTATATTTAGATTATTAATATTTCAGTTGCATGTTTCCATTGTTATTACCATTATCGCATTGGTCGTATGACCGTTCTATTCTTCCTTTTGGGATCTTGCCGTGTGCCCTGCACCCTGACGTACACCTGTTTTTTCTGGTGTACGTCAGACTTAGAAGAATAAAAGGTGCAGCTTGGAGATGTGCCAGAGCCGAGTATTCTCAGTAGGAGTGTCTTGTAGACGAAGCAGAAGAAGAGTTGAAGCTCAATTATTCCTTTTAGTTTATTTTTGTAGCATTTCCTTTTCCGCCTGATCATTGTATTTTATATTCTCCAGTATTTTATTCAGATAGTTTGTATAAGGGCATGTTTAGCCCGAATATTATGTCTGGATGATCATTTCAGTTGTGATATGTATCTTTTGGTTCTGAGTTGTTTATTATATTCTCATTACTGTGATCAGGGACATATGCCTTCGTTTGTATTTCTTCACGCTTAGCGTATTAGATTGAGAAGACGGGGTCTAGCACTTATCTCTCCTCAGTCTAATACGTCACGGGCTTGCTCGCGTCCCGATTCCCTGGTATTTTGGGAAGCGGGGCATGACAGTTGATGTCGAGAGGCTTGATGACTGGATCAATCGGATGGAGACGTATTTTACTCTTTATGGCTATTCGTCAAAAGAGAAGATTGTGTTCGCGATTTTGAAGCTTTTAGGGCACGCGTTGACATGGTAGAAATCCTACTGCAAGCAAGAGAAGAAGACGGTATCCTAGAACAAGTTTAAGGAGTTACTGAGGAAGAAGTTCTACCCGATAGGATTCCTTGAAAAGCGTTGGTACAAGTGGTACGGCTTGTGCCAAATAGTCAATCAAACCATTCAAGAATACACCACGGAGTTCCAGCAGCAGGCGATGGTCCTCAACATTGCGACAGAGGAATATTCCGTGTTTATGAAGTATATAGCGGGATTGAGCGATTACATCCGGAAGGAGATGAAGTTATTCACGGTCGAGACTATTACAGAGGCGAGCGTGAAGGTTATTGCCATCGAAGGCAAGCAGAAGAAGAGCAACTAGGCAAAAGAAGATGCGAAGCAAACGGGTGGTGAGTCTAGTGGTTCCAAGCACAAAGAGGAGAAGAAGGGTGATCCATGAAAAGCAAGGCTGATTTGTGGTCACTACGAGAAGACCGGGCACGAAGTTGATCGATGCTGGGAGAAGTATCCTCATCTAAAGCCAAGAGGGTTGAAAAGGAAGGAGGAGAAAAAGGTATACGTGATAGAACAAGGTCCGAAGGAAGTTCCTGGGATGACAGAGCCCAATAATAGTCTCAATCCTATAACGGAGAAACAGGCCACGAAAGAGGACGAAGACCCGAAGGAGCAGCTCTTTGTTCTTAAGTTGCAAGTGAAGACCAGTTTGGTTGATGCCATTGATGATTTGGGCAGCGAGAAGAATTTGATATCCGAGGCATTGGTTCAGAAGCTGGGTTTGAAGACGGTCAAGCATCCGAAGCTCTATCCATTGGGGTGGATTCAGAAGGAGGAGAAACTGAGTGTAGTTGATCAATGCATTGTTAGATTTGTCCTCCACGAGTTGTATATTGACGAGGTCACGTGTGATGTCGTTCCATTGGATGTTTGTCAGATTATACTGGGCAATCTGTACTTATGGGATAGATATGCGATCTACGAGAGGCGGGCTCAGAAGTATACCTTCACCAAAGGTGGTGAAGAGTTCATATTTCATTCGGCATCTCTTCCGAGAGAGACAAGCTTGGGGACGGTGATGCGAGCGAAGAGGCTAGTGAATGCAAGCAAGAAATTTGTCTCGCTGTACATTAGACTTCCAGAAGAGCCATCGACAAAGGATTTCAATTTAGAGCGAACGGTGACTACGACGAGACGCGGGACGAATGAGTTATCTCCGATCGAACGTCGAGACCGGATTCCTAGCAAGGCCAGATGGTGCAGAAAAGATGGAGGAGCTCGAGAGTTTTCTCAGCAAAAGTTCTAACTTGAACGGGACTTCAAGTTCTTAAAGAGGAGACCCATGATACGGGTGTATCTTCTCTTTGGAACATAGCGATCCTCATGGGAGCTTAAAGATAGATGATTCTCATAATAGCATGAGAATAGGGGTGTAAAACAGTACAGTGGAATGTAGGAGGAAGCGTGGAACGTGACGACGAGCAGCAAATTCGAAGAATCCAGTTTTTAGCTCGTGAGTCGACTCATACATGTACATGAGTCGACTCATTAGGTTGAGTCGACTCATGACTGTCATGAGTCGACTCACGAAATCAAGCCCTGTTAGCAAAAGTCTCTGACCAGTCGACTCATCAGTTATGAGTCGACTCATATGAGGTCATGAGTCGACTCATCTCAGTCATGAGTCGACTCATCGATAGTTTCCTGGTTCGTTTAGGTTTCTGTTTGCACGAATTCCTGTTGGGGTTTGGTCTGGTTATTTACCAAATTGCCATCAACATTTGTACACCTATGTAAAGGATTGTTTTAGGGTTTCTAGGCAATCTGGAGAGTTCATCTTAGATCAAAGAGAGATTCTAATCAAGAGAGATTAGGATTTAGAGAGAATTGAGAGTTTGTTCTCGATTCTAGTGAGATTGTGAGGGAGAGATTTGTAATAATTTAATTCTTCATAATCTAGAGAAGGTATTTTCCTTTGCCATACTGAATTATTCTTGTGTTTTGGTCATCCTCTTCTTAACCTACCTTTTGGTAATTCCGTAACCAAAGGGTGCTCGCACGGCGAATCTTATCATAAATAAATTCTTTTTAATTAATATAATTATCCAAAAATAATTCCGCTATCAAAATAAATTCTTTTAATCTATTATAATTATTCTTAAAATACTATTTATTACATAGTTACAATTTTTTTAATATTATTCATCAAATCCACGCAGATAATTATATCACAAATTAACATAAACAGATAATTCACAATTTCATCAACAAGCTCACACAAATAATTATTAATAGATCTAAAATTATAGATAATTTATAATAAATAGAAAAATTCATATCTGAGCAAACGGGATCTTGCCTCGGTGCATCGAACAAATCAACATCGGCGGTGCGGGTCGGATCAGACGCGGATCTGAAGAGCGTCGGTCAACGACGGATCTGAACTTGACAGCGACGACTACAGCGGGGATCTGAACGACGACGACGACGAGGGGGTGGCTTGTCGGCGGCTGTAGGGGATTAACAGCGGGGTCGAGGTGCTCGAATCTGGGGAGATGGGTGGTGGAGCTCGAGCTCGAGGGCGAAGCTCGACGGGGTGGTGGTGCTAGCGGTGAAGGGCTGAAGGGGGGTGGATGGGGAGGCGGATATAAGGAGGGATCATCGAAGCTGAAGGGGAGAGAGGCAAGGAGGAGGAGCTGGTCGCGGTTGAGGGTGGGGATGGATCTCAAGCGGCTGTCGGCTATAGTGTGGGGCGACAGAAGGGGAAGGCCGACGGGGAGGCAGTCGAGCTCGATGGCTGAGCTTGGCGGTGGCGTGAGGGAGAGTGGAGGAAGCGGTGGTGGAGGTAAGGGAGGCGACGGGAGCTTGGGTTCGTGGTGGTCGGAGCTGTACAACGAGCTGAGGAAGCAGAGGCGGAGGAGATCCGAAGGAGGGCGGGTCTGGTCAAAGGTGGGAAGAGGACGAAGATGGGGAGGTTTGGGGCGGCGGCAAGGGTGTGGAACTCGTCGGTGGTGCTGGTCAGGTGGCCGGAGGAGAACGGGCGTGGTCATGGGGAGAAGTGAGCCAGAGGAGAAGAAGAAAGAGGGGCTGGGTGGTGGCGTGAAACATGAACAGGAGAGAGAGAAAGAGGATATTTATATATATATGATTATGTTAGGGTTAGGGTTTAGATATTTAAACGAAAAAATAATTAAAATAAAATAGTTATGAGTATTTTAAAATTAAAATAATTACAGAATAATTATCTATAAATAAAAACGTACATATTGTGCTATTACAACAGTTGATACGAAATAGTCAAAATATACACATATTGTACAATTAAATGAGAATAATTAATAATAATAATATACATTTAAAATCAAATAATTATGGGATAATTGTATACACTGTAAAGCGTACCAGTTGTGCTAATACGACAGATAATATACAATAGAAGAAATAATACAACAAATTATACAAATCATACGTAATTAAATATATAACCTATTATACGAAAATATACGTAATAATAATAATATCACGTATTATTCAAAATGATACATAATAGTATCTGTAACACAACAGATAATTTTTAGAAATTTTTACTACACTAAATAAATTTATAAATATTTAAATCATTTAAATAAATATAAAACTTAGACTTTAAATCATATAAAATTATAGAAATTCAAGAAAAATATAAATACTAGAAAATTATTTTAACTAGTATTGAAATTCATGGTCCTTACATTCTATCCACTTAAAACAAATTCCGCTCTTGGAATTAAAATAAAAGTAATGTAGAAAAATCCAAAGACAGAGATATGGAACGATATCCATAAAAAGAGGATAATGTAAAACAAAAACGACACAAGGTAAAATACAAGATGTGATAGCTAAGGTATCGCTATCGTATTTCAGACTCGCAACAAAGTCTAAACAATTAATATGATACAAACATATTTAACTGTGTGAATTTGTTATACAGTACTTGTAAATATATAAGCAATCTAATCAGTATAGAGTATAAGATAAACAATAATATAGAATCAAAACAAATAGGTACAATATAAATAAACAATCATATAGAGTGAATAATACAAATAATATACAAGCATTCATAGAAATAAGTCAAATACAATAGAAACAGACAGAAACATAAACAACATAATAAGAAAAGTCAAAAAATCTAAAATACATATTAGTTTAAATAAAACATAACAGCAAGGTATAACAATGGTTAATCAAAAACAAAAAAAAATTTAATTATGAAAAAAAGCACAACCAATACAGGTTCAAACTAAAAATATTAAAAACACAATGTAAGATATAAAATCAATAAAAACGAGTAAACGAACGAAAAACAAACATCAACAGGATCCTATAACGTAATAGAATGATATAATAATAAGTATAAATCAAAGATAATAGGAAAAGCAATCATAAAGCAATTAGAATAATCATACATACAAAATAAACACAAATAAAAGAAAACTGTAAAACCCTATACATTTTAATAATTTATATATATGTGATTATTAGTGAAAAATAATGTTTATTTATGATAAATGTCTTTATGTCATGTTTGTGCATGATAACTAGTGTTTTGAGTTTATGTGAATGTATATATGCATCAGGTTTGAGGTTGAGTTTTGCAAATTTGCAAATCATGCACAGGCAGAAATAGAGTCTGTTCGGTCGACCGCGAGTCGACTGATGTGTTCGGTCGACCCTGAGTCGACTGACGGCTGATTTCTAGGTTTTTGTAGTTTGGGTCTGTTTGGGTTTTCGAGTCAGGTTTTAACTGTTGGTATTTATCTCTTTTACCCGAGAAAGACCCTCTTTCATCAGTCCTCCCTAGAAACCCTAACCCCCTTTCCCCTCTAAAACCCTAGCTTCGGATTTTGGATGTTTTTGGGAGATTTTCAAGGATTTTCAGCAGCTTCTTGTGGTTTGTAGCGAAGGGAATCGTTCTTCAACACACCAGAGGCGTGTAGCATCTCGCCCAATCCCTCTCCCATGTTTTTAAGAGTTTTTAAATATTTTTTATGAGATTTATTGAGCCTAAGAATTATGTTCATGTATAAATCGATATTCTTATTAGTGTAGATGCTAAAAATCATGTGTTTCATATCTCTAAATCCTCACCAACGAATCTTTGATGAAACCCTGATCTGGGAATTTATTTAAAAACGAGTTTCTATATTGATTAAATGCTCTCATACATGTTTAGGGATTAAATATTAGATCTAACATGCAAGATTTTGTTTTTCATGTTTTATATGAATTTTTCACTGTCTCATATGTTTAGAATTGATAATATATTATTTGAGTTTGATGAAATTTGATTTTTAGATGAATTTTTGCAGAAATAACACAGCATGCACAAACAGGGAAAACCCATCTGTTCAGTCTATTGTGAGTCAACCGATGACCCCAGTCGACTGTGAGTCGACTGATGACCCCAGTCGACTGTGAGCTGACTGTCGGGTTTCAGTTTTGTTCTTCTTTCGGTCGACCATGAGTCGACTGGTGATCCTAGTCGACCATGAGTCGACTGATGATCCCAGTCTACTGTGAGTTGACTGACGAGTGATTTATTTTCTTTTTTTCTGTTTAACCACCTGCTGTGTATATATATAGTGTATATATATTCGAGTATACTGTTTATCATTTTAAGTACGAGGAGTTACATCGTTTATCGGGTATAAATTTTAGTATTTATGGTTTCATCTACACATGTAAGATGACACATTTGTCACAAGCTTAGGTCACTACATTGAGACATGTGCAAGAATAGGATATGTATATCTTTAACATTAGCATTCCACATTTTATATACACAGTCCTCGTGTTGGACTATAATCCATTGAAGTCCTCGTGTTGGACTATAATCCATTTCAGTCCTCGTGTTGGACATTCACAAATTAGTCCATGTGTTGGATATTGGTTATACCACGAGCATGACATTTAGCTGAATCAGGACATGACATGATTATATGAAGTTGAGACATGATAGCTACTAAGGCTGGACATGACACTTATGTGGTTTCGACATGACATTTGTTTTACGTATTGTAATAGGTTGTCTCTTTTCTTTATTGTTCTAGTATTAGATTTAGGGATCTGTATTTAGGGATTTACAATTTGATAAATAAGGTATATACATGAGAGTTTCCTTGTTTGGATTATTTCGCTCGACGTACCTACACTCGTGTTGTAGTTTCCTAAATACTAAAACCCTTTATTTGTTAGGTGTAATGATATGATTATTCTATGTATAAATCTGTATTTTCTTATACAACGAGCCCTTTCCCTTGGGGTTGGTTGTGATGTTGCTCGCTAGCGCTTTGACGCTCGTTGTCCCTCCCCCTTTTAGGTAACGAGCCCGGAGCCCGGAGAGTCGCAGGTTGATGGGGATGCACTTTAGTGTTCAGCTATCTATTATAGCTATGTTTTATTTTGGAGCTCCACTTTAGACTTTGTTTAGACATTTGAGGACTATATTCTAGATGTTGTAAAGGGTGTGTGGCTTATTTCCTTTACTCAGACACTTGTATTTGAGGTTTGTTGAGAACTCCAGTTTATTTATTTCAGACATTTACTTCGTATATCTATATGACGGATGATGGAATATTTATGTGATCTTTATTATTTCATCAGTTATTTTTTGTATTACCTTTTACTTGCCTTTGTACCTACACCTATTATTAACTCTACTAGAGAGATGTTAATTATGATGGTAAAACATGTTATTGCACGGTGTGGTGTATGGCAGGTTTGACATTCTTGGTTTTACCTTGGACTGCAGCCTTGTGTGAACCTAGGGGCTTCACAGTTGGTATCAGAGCTCTAGTTCCAGTATCCTTAGGATCTTCCTGTGTCGAGTCGTGGAGCTAGGATAAAGTTTATTAGGATTCATGTATAGAGTCCGATAGGAATTTCCTAGTATGAGTGAGGACGGTATATGCGTATATCTCAAAATTTTGAGTATTTTTTTATGTCAACTATTTTTGTTTAAAGTATATGCGTGAATATTATATGTTATAAAAATTATATTGTGATACATTATATGTATATATGTCTACTTTGACTCATGAACTTTTATTTTCTTTTGATCAGAGATGGCAGGATGTGGCAGACCCCACACTCGAAGAGCTGCTCAGACAGAGCCCTAGCAGGCTCCACCTGAGCCACAGCAGGCTCCACCCGAGCAGGAGCAGGCACCACCTGAGTCGCAGTAGGCTCCCCAGTACCTTATTGATCTCATGGCTCCCATCGTAGCTAGGATAGTAGCAATTGAGGAGCTTGTGGCGAGTCATATCGCACCACCGACACCACCACCACCAGTAGTTCCACTAGAGGGAATACCAGTCATCCCAATCAGAGAGAGAGACCCAGAGGTAGCACCTGTAGTTATCCCCCTAATACATGTAGCTATTCCACTAGCGGTACCAGACAAAATCACGGAGCAGGAGGCTTGGCTCCGCTTGGTAGAGAGGTACCAGAAGATGAGAGCACCAGAGTTCCAGGGGTCAGCAGATCGTCTTGTGGCTAATTAGTGGAAGGAGGATGTGAGTAACATCCTCGATATACTTAATGTGGATTTGGTCCAGAAGCAGAGATTGACGTCCTACAGTCTGAAAGGAGACGCCGGGAGATGGTATAGGCTCCAGTTCACTCCAGAGCACCGGATGACCCTCGCTTGGGAGGATTTCGTTTACTTCTTTGATGCACAGTATGTTTCTTCTGCAGCACGGACTAGGAAGGAACTTGAGTTGTCCCGTTTGACTCAGGGGGACATGTCAGTTGTAGAGTTTGAGAGCAAGTACATAGAGTTACTGCATTTCACAGGGATGTGTCAAGCAGGAGAGCATCAGGCTCAGATATTCCTAGCAGGGCTTCACCCTAATCTTCGTCGATACCTAATCTTGAGGAAGTTCTATTCAGTTCGAGAGGTAGCAGAAGCTGCCACCTCACGGGAGATTGAGACTGCCATGTTTCAGAGGGATAAGGATGGGAAGACCAAGGTAGGGCAGACAGGGGATAAGGGCAAGAACAAGAGGCCTTTTTCTGGATCCCAGCAGCAACAGCAATGTCCTCATAAGAAGGGACCCCAGCAGGATCAGAGAGCGCATCAGCAGCGCAAGTTCCAGGGAGTATGTTTTAACTGTCGTAAGGTCGGACATAAGGCATCAGAGTGTCGTAGTGTACCAGCAGGAGCCCAGCAGGACAGGGGTCTGAACTAGCAGTAGCAGTGATAGCAAGGCAGAGGTCAGGGACAGCAGAATAGGCTTGAGGCACCGCTAGCAGTACAGAGGACAGAGGGGTAGGTTCGAGCAGTCCAGGAGGCTCCCCAGGTGCAGATTGTCCCATATTCTCCAGCACCACCAGTAGAGCAGTCTTCAGCCACAGGCATAGTTTATGCAGTGGTTCCCCGTGATCATGATGCTAGCGGAGTAGTTGTGGAGGGTACGTTCCTCGTGAATTCCTTTCCCGCCTATATTCTTTTCGATTCGGGAGCTTCGCATTCTTTCATTTCGTATGCTTTCATGGTTAGACTCCAGCTCGTAGCTCATCCATTAGACACCCTTTTATCAGTTTCCACCCCTCTAGGAGAGGTATCGCTTTTGGAGAGCGTTTGTAGGAGGTGTATTATTAGTTTAGACGAGTTCAAGTTCATAGTCAATCTGATAGTGTTGCATATGTCCGAGTTTGATGTCATCCATGGTATGGATTGGTTGTCGTCCTACTATATTAGTATTGACTGCTTTGAGAAGATAGTCAAGTTGCAAACGTCTGATGGGTCCAAGATGATTGTGGCCACTTCTCAGGGCAACCATTTTGCAGAGTCATTTCTAGCGTTCATCGATGAGGTGTTGCGACGGGATCAGAGTTCTGATTTGTTAGAGACTAGAGTTATCTTGGATTATCAGGATGTCTTTCAGGACATACCTGGGTTACCTCCTATGAGAGAGGTTGAGTTTTGTATTGAGTTACAGCCGGGCACAGCCCCGATATCCCGCCCACCCTATCGCATGGCACCAGCTGAGATGAGGGAGCTTCAGACCTAGTTGGACGAGTTGTTAGCTCAGGGTTTTATTCGTCAGAGTCATTCTTCGTGGGGCATGCCGGTCCTCTTCGTGAAGAAGAAAGGACGGTAGTATGTTATTGTGCATAGATTATAGAGAGTTGAACAAAGTCACTATCTAGAATAGGTATCCACTACCTAGGATTGATGACTTGTTCGACCAGTTGTAGGGAGCGTAGTTCCTCTCGAAGATTAATCTTCGTTCTGGTTATCATCAGTTGTGGGTTCAGGAGATGGATATTCCCAAGACCACCTTTCTTACTCGATATGGATCTTTCGAGTTCATGGTCATGCCATTTGGGTTGACCAATGCACCCGTGGTATTCATGGATTTGATGAACCGGGTTTTCCATCCTTTCTTGGACCAGTTCGTGATTGTTTTCATCGACGACATCCTCATTTATTCAAGATCGGAGGCAGATTATGAGAAGCATCTCCAATTAGCTTTGCAGACCCTATGGGAGCACCAGTTATATGCCAAGTTCAGCAAGTACGAGTTTTGGCTTTCAGAGGTCAGATTTCTCGGCCACGTCATCAACAGAGAGGGTATATCAGTAGACCCAGCTAAGGTTACAATAGTTCTTGATTGGGAACCGCCAAAGACAGTGACGGAGATTCGTAGCTTCTTGGGATTAGCAGGTTATTACAGGAAGTTTATCTAGGACTTCTCGAAGATTTTGACGCCACTTACACGCCTTACAAAGAATGGTGTATAGTTTGTTTGGAGCATAGAGTGCTAGGAAGCCTTTGATACATTAAAGGCTAAGTTGACTACAGCACTAGTTTTGACTATTCCGAGCAGTGATAGGACATTCGTCATCTACACAGATGCATCATTGGTAGGATTAGGAGGCGTCTTGATGCAGACCCAGAGGATAGTAACATATATCTCACGACAGTTGAGGGTGCATGAGCAGAACTATCCCACTCATGATTTGGAGTTGGCAGCAGTAGTATTTGCATTGAAGTCATGGAGACACTACCTATATGGAGTGCAGTTTGAGCTGTTCACAGATCACCAGAGTCTGAAATATCTTTTTTCTCAGAAGGAACTCAACCAGAGACAGCGGAGGTGGATTGAGTTTATCAAGGACTACGAGTTCGCGATTAAGTATCATCCGGGGAAGGCGAATGACATAGCGGATGCTTTGAGTAGGAAGCATCGACATTAGGTTGCGGCTTTGAGGTGCTCATTACATCGAAATCTTCTCACCCTTAGCCAGTTTGATTTTAGACCTGAGGTTGGTGGTACCAGTACGTTTTTAGGAGCTGTGTCAGTTCAGCCATCTTGGAGTACCAGAGTAGTCAGAGCTCAGTTGGAAGACTCTTGGATTCAAATCCGAAAGGAGGAGATTTCCAAAGAGCCTAAGGCTGATTAGACCATTGGAGCAGATGGAGGTCTACGGATGAAGGGTAGGCTGGTTATGCTATCTAGTACCGAGCTGAAGAGAGAGTTATTTGATGAAGCACATCGTACTCGGTACATAGTACACCCAGGGACTACTAAGATGTACAAGGACCTGAAGAGACACTTCTGGTGGAGTGATATACGGAGAGAGATTACAAAGTATGTGGCTAAGTGTTTTACCTGTCAGCAGGTGAAGGCAGATCATCAGAGACCAGCAGGAACACTTTGTAGGCGTATAAAATTGCCTATAGGTCCCTTATCACAGCTCAACGACGCCAATTCAACAAACGGACCATCGAGCGACGTATCCAAGCACGACCGTTATCCCGCCA